>PVIH01024963.1:0-21627 GCA_004025045.1 Sigmodon hispidus | reverse complement strand
GGGAACACTCCTCCATTGTTGGTGGGAGTGTAAGCTTGTTCAGCCACTTTGGAATACAATATGGAGGTTTCTCAGAAAATTGAGAATCAATCTCCCCAAGGACCCAGCAATACCACTTCTGGGTATATACCCTAAAGAGGCACATTCACACTCCAAAGGTATTAGCTCAACTATGTTCATAGCAGCAGTATTTGTAATAGCAAGAACCTGGAAACAACCTAGATGTCCCTCAACTGAAGAATGGATTAACAAACTGTGGTATATCTACACAATGGAATACTACGCAGCAGTAAGGAAAAATGATATCCTAAAATTCACAGGCAAATGGATGGATTTGGAGAATATCCTCCTGAGCGAAGTCTCACAAACTCAGAGAGATAAGCAGGGGATATACTCACTCACTAGTGGTCTCTAAACAAACAAACAAGAAAAAAAGCCCAACATGCCCAAGCGGCAAACCACAACCACGGAACAGCTTGGGATCAGAAACACCCTGGACTGACCCTTCAAACCCCAGTCCAACTATAGGAACACCTGACTCACTCTTGGGGGGGGGGGAAGAACTGAATTTGGCCAGAATTGGAGACTGATCTAAGCATTATTGGGTCAGTGGGACCATAGGACTGTCTGCTCCCTGCCCAGGGAGGGGATGGGGGGTTTCAGAGAAGAAAAATGACCAGATGTGTTGAGAGGGGGAAGAGACCTTGAATAAGGATATACAGGGATGGAAAATAAAAATTCAGAGGGAAAGATGAACACAAAAAAATGTATGTGTAGCAATCTTATTTGTATTTCCACCCTTGATAAGCCATGCTTATCATTCTTATCCTCTGTATAGTTATTGTTAACTCTTCCACATTTTAAATTCTTTTTACTGTGTTTTTTTTTTTTTTTTTGATAAATACAAAATAAAGAAGGAAAAAAGAAAAAAAAAAGAATATGGCTACTAAGGTAAAACTTATAAAAATTATTTCTTATGGATAAAGAGTTTTAAAAAATACTTTTTCTGCTAAATAAAATACAGGTAAATTGAGCCACACTGTTAATAATTGGCAGGTTGCATTAATATGTTAGTTGGGATCTATAAAAAAGATCTTCTTTTTAAATTTTTATTAAAGTATTCAAGAGTATTGCCTAAAGTTACTTCTTAAAATCTTATAGAGATTCTCTTAGGACTTTTATAGATGGCTTATGTGAAAAGGACTGTACAAATAAACAGGGGTAAAGTTGCTCAATTGTTATTACTTCTGCATTTTAAAGGCAAAGCAGCTCCAGCTGTATTAAAAGAGGTTTTAAAAGCACTGGAAAAAAAGTATTTTGATAAACTTATTAATGAAGAAAGGCCAAAGCTAAAGTTACAAATATATGACATTAAGATTTAAGGCCTAGTAGTTGGATCTATATATATATATATTTTAAAGGATCTTAAAATTTCAATTGGTCTTTATAGGAAGTCTCCACTCAGTTTGTATGATTCAGTTTAAAAATCAGAGTTGTGTGTCATTCTGATGGTTTTATCAGAGTTGAATGAATTTATTAATAAAAATACTGGTTCTCAATATGCAGAAAGAATTGTATTGCACATAAAAACTGTTGAATTTGTTTCTGAAAATTCTGCACTGACTTTGCTGTTCATGCAACTGCAAATAGCAACTTGGGACAGAAATTACGTACTATATATCATTCATATTCAGTCTTATACTGGGGTGTCATTAGCAAAAGGAAATTTAAAAAATGATCATTACTTATAGGAAATATATTGGAAGTTTCAGAATTTCTTTTTTTTGTCAGATTTTTATTATGAATAAAGTCATATTTTTTATCCCTGTATATCCTTGTTCAAGCTCCCTTCCCCCTTGAGCCCCTTCCAGTCAC
The DNA here is from genome assembly GCA_004025045.1 of Sigmodon hispidus. Lineage (NCBI taxonomy): Eukaryota > Metazoa > Chordata > Mammalia > Rodentia > Cricetidae > Sigmodon > Sigmodon hispidus. The sequence goes on along the minus strand of PVIH01024963.1, from coordinate 19,752 downwards.
TCTCTCTTCTTTCTTAAGAAACATCATGTTAATAATAGGGGCCTAAGGAAAAAAATTTCCATTGCTTGACAACAAGCTAAGAAAATTATGAAACCTATCCTACTTGTTCTTTATATAATTATGTTCCTTTATCTTCAGAAACTAATCTTTTTTATTTATTATTATTTATTATTATTATTATGAACAAAGAAGTCACGTTTTCTATCCCTCTATATCATTATTCGAGGGCCCTTCCCCTCCCGCCACATCAGATCATTTTTTCTTCTCCACAACTCCCCATCCCCTGTAATGGGGATGGGGAGGCAGCAGACAGTCCCATGGTCCCACTGACCCAATATTGCTTAGTTCAGTCTCTACTCCTGGCAGATCCAGTTTTGTCCCCCCTCCCTCAAGAATGAGTCAGGTGTTCCTTTAGGTGGAGTGGGATCCCAAGAGTCAGTCCAGGGTGTTTCTGATCCCAAGCTGTTCAGTGGTTGTGGTTTGCAGCTTGGGCATGCTTGGCTTGTTTCTTGTTTGTTTGTTTAGAGACCATTAATGAGTGAGTGCATCCCCTGCTTATCTTTCTGAGTTTGTGATACCTCGCTCAGGAGAATATTCTCCAAGTCCATCCATTTGCCTGCAAATTTTAGGATATCATTTTTTTCAGAAACTAATCTTAAAGGTACAGAAAAAAATAAAATATGGCAAATGGATCTAATCCATTTAGCAGAATTTGTGAAATTAAAATATTTTCATCATACTGTTAATATATAATTTGGATTTTATTAAACATCTGCCTTAAGTTCTGAAAAGGCTGATTTTATAATTACACATTTATTAGAAACAATGCCACAATGGACATACCAATACAAATTAAAACTGATAATGTCCAGTTTATGTTTCCAATAAAAATAAAACAATCATTTTTGTGTATTACAACAGAAAACACATGATAGTTATACCATAACATTTTACAGGACAAACAATTGTTGAAAAATCTAACTTTAAAGGATTTGCTTACTAAACAAAAGGGGAATGTGACGACTCCGGGGATAGACTACATAATGCTTTACTATAAATTTTTTAAACCCTAATGAAACAGGGACAATAGCTGCTGAAAAACACTGAATTGTGAAAAAAAAAATGCTGAATTGGGTCAGCCAGTATATTATAAAGATGTTAATATCTTTATGGAGTTCAGGGAAAGTGTTAAGACAGGGGCCAAGGGTATGATTATGTTTCTATATGAGACGAGAAGATAGATACCATTAAAATTGATGAAAATAAGCCACAAACAAGGGGAGTCTCTTGGATACTTGAGCTGCTGAGATGCCTCTGGGAAAGAAAAAGATACAGAAGGCTTTTGGAGCAGACACCTGAGCCTCCCACTTGGGGAAGGCTTAATTAACTATTTGTGTGACAAAAGGGGAGCCAATAATTTGAATGACTGAGAAACTTCTGAATACTACAAATCTGTTTCTTGCTTTGCCCTCTGTGGTAACTATACTGATAACAGGGGCCAACGGTGGGTACACTGGGCCTATGATTAACTTAGCAATAACTTGGAAAGATATAGAAATTCCTGTGGTGGTTAATGAATCTTCTGGTCTACTTGGTCCTTATGACAACTAAGGTCCTGCTCAGCCAATGGGGGAGGGTAAAGATTAAAAATTATTCTATGTGAGTACAAGGGATTTCTATTTATATGGGGAATGAAATTCAATGTCTAAATATAACCTTTCAAGTGTGGGCATCTATAGTTAATATTGCCCCAAATTATCATAATAAATTTTGTATACCTCATGATCTGCTTTTAAAGAACAGGAGGTTAATGCTACTAGTTCCACAGATCTGCCATTCTGTGAAATGTGAGTTGCCAACAAAGTATCTGACTGAGTATATTGGCAACAATGTAAGAGTGAGAAACCTCCAGTGCTAATTACCCGAAAAGACTGGGTGGATCCTTTATGGCTCTCCTCAAGGAAAATACTCTCACTCAAAATTAAGATGGCAGTGGTATATTTTGAATGAAACTATAGAATTAGTTCTTTTGCTTATGAACCTATTCAGTGGCATGAGTTGGAATGTCAAGTCCTCTCCTGCAATCTGGCAATTCAATGCAGACTAATTGTGCAAATTAGCAAGTGCCTTTGGCCCTCTTAAAGTGTGGGAAGGAAATTTAAACATTAAGGATATAAACTTTGTATTTTAGACTTAATCAAAGCCATTCTTTTATGGCATGTGAACCATTACCTTACTTGCTACTGAAGAGGCCTGTACAATTGCATCCTAGTAATTACAGCATCACTTGTGAATGCTGTACCCTTCATACCTGTGTTAATTCTAGTATGCCTTTAAACTTAACCACTGAAAGTTTACACATTTTTAGAGCAAGACCAGCCATCTGGATACCAGTGATGTTGTTGAGTCCATGGCAAGACTCACCAGTGCTGATCCTGATAAAGAAGCTTGCTGAAAAACTATTAAGAAGAACACATAGAATGATTGCACTGATTATTACAGTCATTATGGGAATTGTTGCATTCCCTAACCCTAACCCTAAACAAACAAACAAACAAACAAGAAAAAAGCAAAGCATGCCCAAGCTGCAAACCACAACCACTGAACAGCTTGGGATCAGAAACACTTTGGACTGACCCCTTGCATACCACTCCCCCTAGAGGAACACCTGACTCAGTCTTGAGGTTGGGGGGAGAAAACTGGATCTGCCAGAAGTGGAGATTGAACTAAGCAATATTGGGACCTTGGGACCTTGGGACCGCCTTCGCCTGCCCAGGGGGAAAGGGGTGGGAGGTGGGGGGAGGATGGGGAGTTGTGGAGAAGAGAGAATGACCTGATGTGTTGGGAGGGGGAAAGGACCTTGAATAAGTATATACAGGAAAATAAAATAAAATAAAATAAAAATATTTCAGAATTACTAAGTGAATGGAAAAAAAAAAAAGAAATTTATATCCTGACTAGGAAGAACAACCCTTCTAAGATCTTGTGGTTAAATATAAGTCTCTAAATGTTATAAGTTTTCAGGTGTGATTTTATGTTTGTTAGAGATAAATGAGTAAATAAATAAGAAAATAACAAAAGAAACAAAATGAAATTTTACTATTCATGTAGAATATTTTTGGTATGTAAAAACTATTTTGTATAAAGGTTTATCAGAAGTGTTAACATAAAATGAGGTAATAAAAAAATAAAATAAAATGGTACATCCCATTTACATACCTAAAGGTATTACACCTTTAAAGTTCAATAATCGCAAGTATAACTGGAAAAAGATTAGGATGTATTTGATGAGTCACCCTCATTCTTCTCAAATGATTTATGATTTATAGTAAGAAATTAAAGAGACTTTTACAAAAAAAAAAAAAAGTGACCTGATATGACAGGAATTGATGCTATGGAAAGACTTGCAGATACAATATTCACATTCAATTCTGTGAATCACTTTAATAGATGTCTTGTTTTAGCCAGTGTTATTCATGTTCTAGCAATAATAACCTTATTGGCTTTAAAATGTGTTTTGGCTTACTTGCATAAGATTGGAAAACAAAATGATAGAGAAAAGGTTGTAAAGCTATGTAATCTTCATCATAATTAATTGCAACATAAACAAAAGAGGGATTTGTGGTGAGAGTTTCTGCAGACGTCTGCAGCTGGTCTGATTCCAGAGGGTTGGCTCCTAGCTTTGATCTGCCTTTGTGACTGCTACCTTTTTTGTCTGGTACCTTCTGTATGAAGTATGTAAATCTTGGAGTTTCTTGAGGCTTCAAAGCCTATGCAAAACTTGGATTTTGGAGGACTGGAGAACTGAAGAACTGAGATGTCTCTTAACTGAGAATTTGCATTGGCGTTGTCTTTTTTTGGAGAGTTTATATAAGAGGTTTTGGTATACAGAACTTGACTTGAATGAATTTAACAATAAAAAAGCTGTCTGCTAAGATACATTGAGTCAGTTCTCCAGAGGCTGGCACTCTGTCCCCTGCATCTGGGAAAGCTAAAAATTCATCCAAGAATGTCTCTGTGTCTTCTTTCCCCGGACTCACGTGAATTCACACCAGGTACAACAACCTTTAATTCTGACTGTTTATGAACCAGCTCTGCTTTACATTTTAAAAGACCTATCTGTTTGCATTAAAAATTCTTTGTAATAAATGTCTGTTTCCTTAATGGGCTCCAGATTTGTTTTTGGGGGTTTTTTTTTGGTTCTTTTTTTTTATGGACTCCAAGCAACTGGTGGCACATTTATCACTAGGGCACACTACTCTGATTTCTTTAAATTCATCACCACCACCACCATCACAACAGATATTTACTTCATGGCTGTTATTCACAGACCATTGTTAGACTGAGGACCAGGACCCCTCACTGAGTTGAAAGAATACAAGAATCAAACTTTATTACTTTATATTGTCTTCCAAATCATCACATTAGCTTTTCTCTTGCTTCATCTTTTCTCCACTAATTGTAGGCAAATCTTTGTAGTACCAGATCACTCTCCTAGCTTTTAATGCTCTCACCCCTTAACTTTTCCCCAAAGCCTGGAAGTTTCTTCTTTACTTTCTTGCTTCAAGAGAATTGCTTAAGCAGCCTTCTACAAGCAAGAGCAGTGAGGATTACAAGAGAAGATTTTATGACTCTCCCAGTGTCGCGTTGCCAGAGCTAACAGAATGGTAAGGGGACTGGTATTCCCAGTAAGATTCAGAGTGATTACAAACAGCTCTTACTGTCCAGTGCTCTTGAATTAAGGTGCTTTCAATATAAGCAATGACACTGTTAAGGATGACAAAGTCGGCCGGCAAACACTTGATTTCCATTAGAATATCCAGTCAGAAAATGCCTCCTTGGAATCACTGAAGCAAAGTGCTGGCTGGCCTAGGAGAAATGTAATATGTGTTAGCTATTTTCTCTTGGCATCTGTTCTTTTGCTTCATTCTCATGTGTAGTGCTGATGTGCATGCATTTCTCCTTTTGTGAACTCTGAAAAGACGAGAAACTGAATGTTAGCTTTGCTAGTTTTCCTAACAGAAGGTTGAAGACGGACAGACAGGAAAAGTGCTTTGTTGATATGCCACCTAACTGGACGTTTTTCTCCTACAGCTGTATCTACCACTGGCCGTCACTCATTGTCATCTCTCATTGTGCAAAGTTTACTTTATTCAACCAACACTTGTCCAAGAGACAGAAACTATTTTTTGCCCCTGGTCATTGTGTATTTTTTATTAGGTCCTTGAGGAAAACACACAGAGGACAAATGGAGACATGCTTGACTTTATAGATTCTATGGAGAGAGCAGAGGTCTCAATTTAGTATTTGTGAACCAGAATCAACAGTTCCATGGCAGCAATTTCCATCTTTTCATATAAACATCACCAGAATTTATTTAAATTCTCTGATGTGAGATATCTTTCTGTGTGCTGTGAATATCATTGGTTAATAAAGGGACTGTTTTGGCCTATGGCAAGGCATCTTAGAAGCATGTGGGAAATCTGAGCATAGATAAAGGAGAAGGAAGGTGGAATCAGAGAGAGAAATGATCCAGCAATATGTAAAGGAATTCAGGTAAGCTATGGCAAGGCAGATTAATGGAAATGAGTTAAGATGAGAGAACTAGCTAACAATATGCCTGAGCCATAGGTCAAACAGCATGTAATTAATATAGGTATTTGAGTCATTTTGGGGAGTCAAGCAGTGGCAGAGGGTCTGGACCGTGGGACTAGTTCAGACCAGAAACTTCTACACCAATCCTCTATCTGTCATTCCTTTCCAGAATCCCCATATTAGAAGTAAAAATATGGGGAACATTTTAAAATTTATTTAAACTATTGGGCCCTAGTTTCTGCTCGTGCCAAATGGCAATAGCAATGCCTAGTCACAGGGTCATTGTAAACATCAGATGAGTTCATAGCTGTAAAGTACTTAGATAATTAGTCAATGTGTGTAAGTGACAATGAAATATCATTATTGTTATATAGAATATGAAATAATGGTAAAGAAGAATTTCCAATCATCCCAGTTGTCTAAACTTGGAAAAGAGACCCTGGTAATGTGTTATACTTAGCTCTATCTCTTTCACACAAGTGCATATCTTCAAATGGTTAAGCACTCAGATTCTAGAGCAAGTGAACTATAAAGGTTCTGTTGTTTGGCAAAGGCCGACAAAAAGCTGAGGAGAAGGAAGGAGGCGGAGGAAGCCAGTCAGCTTCATGAACCGGTGTCTCTGCCAGATCTCAGGAGTTTAAGCCCAGTTCCCTTTGTCTAGTAAGGACTAACCCGCTTGCAGGGCTGTGAGCCCCTGGGTCACTGACTCACGGTGCTTCTGTTCTCATCAGATGCCCCGCGGCCTTGACCTCCACTGAAAACTGGTCTCTCGTCAGCTTCCATCCTCTCATCCTCATTCCAAGTCTCTAAGGAAGAGAGAAGGACGTGGAAGACGGTTTGAATCTATGTCCTTTCAGTTTGCATTATTATGAAAAAGCTTATATGTTTATTCTGTATCTTCTAGTGTAGAACCAGAAGTTTAATTCTTTATCAAACCAAGATTATGACTGTGGGTGGTTGACTGCACTGAGCTTCAGTCATGTATTAGGGAAGCATAATATCTGCTCTACTTGAGTGTTCTGAAATTCAGCAAAAATGTTTTGTATATAGTGTTTAGAACAATGCTTGGCCATTATTATAACAGTCAACAATTTAGTCTCATGTTGGAAGTGTTTTTATACCAAAGTAATTTTGGGAGATTTCTTCCTTAGATGATGCCTATAAAAGTAAACAAAAGTAAAAGAGAACAACTAAATGCGTTTTCTTTGAACTGGTTGCATTTGATACTTTTCTATTGCTGTTAAAAAATACAACCAAAGCAATTTATAAGTTTTTAAAATTATTGGACAAAACACTTTTAAAGTAAAAATGTTTAAAATTATGTTATTAAATTTCTAGTAAATTTTATTAATCTAACCTCACAAAAAATGTAATAGGGTTTATAGTTTCAGAGAATTATAGTCCATGGTGATGGAGCAAAGGCAGAGTGGCAAAAACAGCTAAAAGTTCATATCTTGATCTGTAAACAGGAGGCTGAGAAAGAATTTTGAAATCTCAAAGCCCACCCTCCCTGACACACCTTCTATAACAAGGCCACACCTCTTAATCCTTCCAAAATAGTTTCGACACCCGGGACCAGGTATTCAAACATACTAGCCCATGGAGCCCATTCATATTCAAGCTACCACACTTCTCTTAGACAAATCTTTATTTTGTAGGTTCTAAGTTCCACCCTAGCTAAAATTAAGTATTTATATATTCTTTAAAAGAGCTACTCAAACTTAAAAACAAAATGAATATCATACATAATATAGTATGCAAAAAAGCAATAAATATAGCAGTTGGTAAACTAAATAAAAAAAAGTGGATCATCTTATCCAAAGATAGAAATAATCCATTTTAGTTATGAAAAGTAAAACTCAATTGTAATTTATCTATAAGCAATAATTATAACTAAGGAAAATGTAAGGCACACATATTCAAATATCTGAGACATTATTGTAGTGTGCATGAGGAATTAAATAGCCTTAATATATTTTTTAGGATACAAGAAGGGTTGAAAAAATAAATGAGTTAGGCACACAAAATTCTAGAAAGAGACCAAGAAGAGAAATGAGGACACACGAAGCATTCAGCCTGAGACTATGGAAACAGTGCAGCTAGGGTACTCCGGGCCATTAGAAATGTGGAATTAAATGGTAAGGGGGATAAATTTCAGACAGGAACATGAAGAATCAGAGAGAAACATGACCACTACCAAGAGGAGAGTTGCTATAGCCTGTAGATACTGATGCCCCTGATAGCTTGTGGGCTTTACAGTGAGGATTGAATGAATATAAAAAGCACTTGGACCATCTCCCTAGACAGCAGATATCACATGATTTCTCTCTTATATGTGAGAGCTAGGTGGAAAAAAAGAAGAGTATGAAATAGAAAGGTTAAGTACTGGGGATGCAGAAGGAAATGGGAACAAAAAAAGGGCAAGATAGAGAAACAGAAGTAGTGAATGAATACATATGTATGTGTCCACATTCAAAAATAAAAATATGCATACAGGAACTTTATATAATTGGTATATGCTAACCATGAGAAACTGAATTAACCAAAACTTAGAACAGGCTTAACCCATTATAATCAAGATAATGTATCATTATCATACATGGTAACAATCAGAAATAGGTACAGGGGTAATATTGTATTTAAACAACACTATTGTTACAAAAAGTACAGTACCTAGAACTATGTTTGAGTGGAATGTGTTTAAAATAGAACCAGACCATTTTATTAAAGGGTATAAATTGTTTATTAAGCCATTTGTCACAACCCTTTTCTGGGACTGAGATAAGATGGTCTGGTGGGTAAAGACACTTGCTGCTAAGCCTAACGGTCTGAGCTTGATCTCTGAACCCATAGCTGACTCCTGCAAGTCATTCTCTTGTGTTAGTGCTTGCACATAGTATATATGCATGCCTTTTAAAAAGACAAAACTCTCTTTAAGGTCTGCCATGTCTGTCTTTCTCTGCCACAGTTAACCACAGTCACAGTCTATATGTCAGTGACTGGGTATGACCAAATTTGATCCACAAATTCTAGATTTCTGACACCTGATTTTAATGAATGACATATTTGATTATATCATTGGGTAAAAAAAATGACAATATACAAATGCAACTTCTAAAATATACTGAATAGGAGAAGAGATATACTGAAAATCTAATTGCATAGGAATAGTCTTTTTTTTTCTAAAATAAAAAGTTTGGTGCAACTTAAAAGAAAGCCCAGAAATTATTCCTATTTTGAAGGAGATTAATTTTTATTTTTCAATTTTATGCTTCTAAATCAGATTATACATTTTAAATTCTTTATAAATTTCTCTTTTAAGGTATTCAGTATTACATGCTTTACTTGGGTTATACTTCATCTGAACTTAGTTGGGAAAATGCAACCTAGTTATTTTGTGTATAGATATGAAAGGAGACAAGATTAGAAAACAGAGCACCAATAACAAATGGTTTTAAATCGATCAGAATATTTTTTTTACTTATCAGTTTTGTTGACTATTGATGTGGTATTTGATTTTTAAAACAATGTCTTTATTTACCCATAGAGAAATATTTTTTTAAATAACCATCTGTAAATATAAAAGTTTTGAAGGTCTTATATGCAAAGCTGTGGGTGTGTAAGGGTATAGCTCATCAGTTAAGAGTACTTGCTGATGTTGTATTGAACAAGAATTAGGTTCCTAGGACGCATCTTGTGGCTCACAACTGTCTATAACTCCAGTTCTTGGGGATCTGAATCCTTCTTCTTGCCTCAGTGGACACCAGACACTCATGTGTTGCACACACATACAGACATACATTTATACATATATGTATATATATATGCAAAATAAAAACAAGTACATCTTTAAAGAAATGTGGGTATTTATATATAAACTATGTAACCACAAAAACTGCAGAACATAATCACTTGAAGAGCATTGGATGCAGAGAGATGGAAGCATGCAAGGTACCCATACAGTTCGTAAGGAGAAAAGTATTCATAATAAAAACATGTCACTTACATAAAATTTCATTTATACACCTAGAGGTGCCATTAAAAATATTTAACATTTGGTATGGCCCAGGTACAGTGCAATCAGAGCAGGTGCTGGCTGGCACGTGGTGCAGCTATGTGCTAATTGGGATTCTGCTGTGTCATTTCCTTACATACTCATGTCTTTGTTTTAGCCAGATAGATTCCTCCGTGTGTGATTGCTATGTTACACAGCCTGTGCTTTTCTTTTTTTATTTTATTTTAAATATTCTTTTTTATTTTTTATGTGAATTGGTGCTTGGTTTGCATGTACAACTGTGTAAAGGTGTCAGATCTTGGAATAATAGACAATTGTTAGCCGCCATGTGGATGCTGGGAATTGAACTCAGGTCCTCAGGAAGAACAGTCAGTGCCTTTAACTACTGAGCCATCTAATTTTAAAAGAAATCACCAATAGTTGTGCAACAAGCTTCAGTCACATTTTTTCTAGTGCTGTAAAAAAGTTTCCATTTAGTTCCACATCTCAGCAGCAGAAAGACATCCCCCCTATGCAGGAAGATGTCTAAGACATGCATAAGTCCTGTTTCTCAGCTGGAAGTCTCAGCTGTTGAAAGAGGTGAAGGGGGGCCTTCCTGTGGTTTTCAGGAAGGTCCCCGACATGCTAATCTTAAACTCTGAATGCTTGAGGTAGAGTGTTGGCCAGCTGCTGCTGCCTTTTCCTGGGATAATCCTCACCAGCTCCAATTTAGACATTGTCCCTTCCTCCTAGGCTGAGGTGATAATTTTATTGCAGCGGATGTTCCCAGCTTTGAGGTAAATGTTTCCATTTAAAGCCTTTATCACTAACCCTGGAATTTCATGGTTCCCTTAACAAATGGATGTCATCATAGCTTACTATTTTGAATAGACCTATGCTCAAATCAGAAGGCTCTAAGGCTGAGTACATTGACATAACAGATTGGTGGTGAACTTATGTGGCAATGGCAAAGAGGAGAATTGTTTTTTTTGTTTGTTTGTTTTAATGAGAAATGAACATCCAAAATGCTCGTTAGAATGTTTAGCCCACTGAGCATACAGGATTCTTAGGAGAAATGATGATTGATAGAGAAGAGTCAGTTCTAAGAACTCTCATCACGATCAATGACATGAATAATTATATACTTAGCAATGATGATTTTTTAATAAAAGGAAGCAATAAATTAATGTGAATTGTGAGCAATAGGTTTTATTTCCTGAGAGTTCACTGTACTCTGTGTCCTAGGAGGTCATTACAGAAATATCACAGTCCTAGCCTTGAAGATTCAGCATCTAGAGCTATACACAGACAATAAGTATGATACATGTGCATTAGCTAAATTATATACTGATGCATAAGACATGGGTTAATGACACTGATTGTGATGAAGGGTCTCAGGACTTCTGCAGGCACTGGCAATATTAAGCATGCACTGAGAACACTGGGAATGCAGAGACAGAGGGAAGGGCCATTGTACATAGAAGAAAAACTCATATAAAGGCACACAGCAGGACAAGCAGGGGTGGGGGCGGATACAGGGGAAATAATGCTTAGGTCTCGTTGGCGTGTGAGGTGAACACAGAGCAATGGCAAGAGGCAGGTCAAAAAGTAGGTCAATGAATGACATTACAGGTCATGCTAAGAAATTTGAGGTTTTTTTTCTTGTGGCCAAGGTGAGGACTCATTGACCAAACAGGCTAAATGGTGATAACATTTGTCTCAACATATATCACTGACTTCTGGAGGAAAGATGGGTTGGAGAAGAAGTGTTGGGCTGGAGATAGATGCTCCCATCAGTAGATCTAGAAGTACCAGAAACATCTCCGTAAGGCTGGAAGAAATTCGTATGTAGGTAGGAGTTATAACTAGATCACAAGCATATGGTGACACTCCCTTTATGTACCAAATACACCTGTTTTTCATCCAGCCATCTTATTTGGCTCATTCTGCTTAACCTTAGGTCTGCCCTTCCATATCTCCTATGTTTCTCTCCAGTAAAGCCTGTCTTCACTAGATATTGGAGTAAGCAACCAGTTTGACATTAAGGATGAACAATTTGATAACTTCATGTTAAGAGACCCAAATTTAATTCTAAATTAAGACATGCCAGGTTGTGTATTTAGTTAAAAGCACACTTTTGGAATAAGTAAGGGTTCCACTCATACTCTAGATACCTGCTTTGCCCACCCCTAAAGCTTGTCTTGCAAGGCCATCAGTGCGATCATAGAGAACAAATAAGGTTTTCTTTCCTGACCTTTAGGAATTAAAGGAGCTGGAAAATGAGGCTGATCAGGACAAAGTAAGCAAGCTTCTGGGAAAGCCATGTGACAGCTCCCATGAGACAAAGGGAGCAAATACACTAGAGAGCCAAAAACATCTGTGATCACTGAAAAGAGAGACGATGGGCTGTCCTTTTGTGATGCTCCCCTGGTGGTGACTTGACAATTCCAGGTTTAGGTTCCAGAGGGAAAGTAAAAGTCTTCAATTGGCTTTGTTTGCTTAATGTCCCCATCCCTTGGCAAGGCCAGGGAACAGGGAAAAGAAAATTCTGACTGCCACTAAAAGAGGACCATGATGGAAGCTGAGCAGGCATGCTAGCATTCTGCTAATGTATAAATGAAGGGGAGAAGCAGGCTTTAAGACTCTTTTCTTAGAACTATGGGATTGTCAATGCAAAACACAGTGTACGTCTTAATGCAGAAGAGAATGTTCTGTTGCCACATAGGAGCAACTGTGATCCAGGAACACAGATTCGAGTTGCCTCCAGTAGCAATTTAAATATCCACTCATGCCTAACTCAGTGAGATAATTTCCATTTATGAATGCTTGCCTTGGCAATCTTAATAGAGGATGTACATGTGTGTGTATATGTGTTGCTCGTTGCATACACATGTGTGGGTACATTTGTCCACTTGTATACATGCAGAGGCCAAAATAGTCTGCTGGATGCCTTCTCTCTTCACCTTACTGCCCTGAGATAGAGTCTTCTACTGAATGAGAAACTAACCACGTACCTCCTACCCACTAGGCTGGCTAATCTGTGGGCTCTTGGGACTTGTCTCAGTCTATGCTTTCATGCTGGGGTTACAGGTACAAGCAGCCATGCTGCCTTTTTACATGAGGTAATGGGGACTTGAACTCAAGTCTTTGTACTTTTAACTCTTACCCCCTGAACCATCTCTCTAAAGCCTTCAGAACTTTTTGATTTTAAGATTTATTTATTTTCCTTTTATGTGTTTGAATGTTTGCCTGCACACACACACACACACACACACACACACACACACACACACACACACACACGTATATGGACATAGATATATGCAGAGAAAAGTTGTAAATAAGACATTTTCCAGATCATTAGCAGAAACAGCAAATAGTTGGTTGGCAGCAAAGATGCTATTGATATCCTTTTTAGCTAGTGGTCTCCTAGATTAATACATCCATCAAGGTTTTATATAATAGAGGTAAGGTTGTAAGTTCAGACACAGGGGTTGAGCAATGAATACCTAGTAAGGGACTAAAGATAGCCCATGATAATTCAGTTCTTGATCTGCAGTATTTCAACTCTCTGCAATGATGACATTATAATCAACCAGATGGAGCTCTTTTAGCACACATGTGGCTCATATCTGAGAAGTTCAGTTCACAGAGTTTGAGAGTCAAGGAAGTTTGGCACTCACACATGCTTTACTAACGCTACAGCTGCCCCTTATCAATTCATGCTTTACTCAGTGAGATGATTTCTATTATGGATTGATGCTTGTCTTAGCAGTTTGAATATAGCAACCAGAAGTTTACATGCTGGTTCATGGCAATGGAGAGGCTGAGTTCAATTAATACAGCTGTGGTGGAAATCATTACAGAAGAAATGGAGAGAGACACATAGCTTAGCTTCCTGGTAGCAGAGACCATCACAAAATTTAGCATTTTTAAAAACTGGTAGAATCTTCGGCTTTTAGAATGTGTGCATTCTATTCTCCCATTTCAAGAGCAAGAACATATATTAATACAAGTATTTTAAAATGCATTTTTCCATGTCTAATCAGACTGCAGAGCGAAGAGTTACTTGATGTTGAAGTTCAAATTTGGATGTGTGTTAGTTAACCAGATAGTTGTGGCAAGTCAGTTCTGAGTGGGTTCTCCACGGTCCTCAATCAGCCAGAGTCTGTGGCTCAATATAACCCTGGCAACAGCCTTCTTTCCCCTTTCACAGAAATAGCAGATGCTCGGCTCCAGATGATGTGTGCCCCTGTAAGTTTCTTTCTTCTCAAGACCATAAGATGCTTTCTGGCTCGGTTTCAGCTTCATCATGGAAAACCTCCTTCATTAGAGATGAGCTGAAACCCTCATGATCTGAATTCTGGCTTTGATTTGAGAAGTAAAGCTCCAGAAAAAATGAAGTATGTGCCTTTGGAGCCTTAACTTTTCATTTGTGTGTGACTAAAACTGAAATTATAACCCTCTATGATTTTCCCTGTGAATGATTTTTGACCCATTTCTACAAAGTGGGAAAATAAACTAACCAGCATGAGAAAACCAGTCTGCACTGGAAAGCCACGTGGCCGAACAAATGGAAAACTAACATCTACGACTCGTAAAAATTAATGGCAGGGTGTGGCAATGCAGCTGCCCAACTGACAGAGAAAAGCTATATTGTGGATTGCTGGGGGAATTAACTCCTGTAAGAAGAGACGGATCCATGGTCAGAGTGGATTTGGGTTGGGAACGTCAGTAGAAGAGAGAAATACCTGAGCATTTGCCTGAGAGTAAGTGGCTTCTCCTCTGATATGTAGTTATTTTCCACTATGGAAGTATTTATGTGATGATACCGCAGTAGGTATGGAAGTAGTTGCAGCAAGACAGGAAAACTAGAACATTCCTGGGAAAGGAAGGTCGAAATTGGAGATACCTTTATTGAAAGGATCTTTCTACAGACACATGGGAAGAAAGTCTGATCCATATTTTATTTCTGAGCACCAAACACACTTGGATGAGATAAATCAAAGATGAAAAAGAAAAAGGAAGAAAAGATGATGAAGGCAAATCGCTCTTCTGAGAAAACATTTTTTATTACTTCTGTTTGCATCCGTTGAGCAAGAACAGTCAGGTGGTCAAGCCTGAGGTCAGCATGAAGAAGTAGGCCCCTCCTCCTAGGGAGTTTGGTAAGAGGAACATCCAGGCAGGATTTTTAAAGAAGTAATACAGTTTATTAAAACCACATCATTGATACAATTTTTTAAATTATCATAGATGCTTAGTTGATTTCTTTTTGAGATTTCTGACTAACATTTATTTTTATCTGACATAATTATTTTTAATTATATTATATATAATACATAAATATATGATATATACTTATATATTAATTATATGTAATGCATAAATAACATAATTATTTTAATTATATTTTAGTTTTAAAATATCTTAATTCAATTTTTTTAAAAAATAAACTTTAACCTTCCCTCGTAACTGAGTACAATATTTCTCATTTCAGCTGCCTCGCATAGGTTTCCATATGAACAGTTCCATTATCATTCCTTTCTAAGTATTTCCTAATTTTCCTCATGACTCCTTTCATCTGCTGACTTTGCTATTTTTAGATCTGTGCATTTACTTACCATTACTCATCATGCTCTTCAAACAGCCCGTGTCCCTAATCAGGTTACATGCCTCTACTGTCATTTCTGATAGAGACATGCTGAAGTCACCATGAGAGTCTGGCCCTGTGGTTTTCCTTCCTATGGCTGTCCATTCTGTAGATGTATTGGGGTTGTGCTATAATTTGCATGTGAGTTGGCTGCCGGGGTTTGTTGGGGAGTTCCACCCTTGTCATCATGGCTTTCTCTCCCTTGATACCATCTCATGATTGAAAGCACATTTTGTCTTCTTCCAGGCTGCTCACTGCAGCTCTCTTTTGCTCAGCACTGCATGGCTTATGTTTTGTGTTCTATGGTTTTTATTTTTTTCCACACTCTCCTGTGTTTCAAGTGTTTGTCCTATGGCCAGGTCTTATGGCTATATTCCAGCTAGCATTTCTTTAGTAGTCTGTTCATTTGCAATTGCTACCATTGTTGCACTTCTGCATTTTCCACAGCAGATCCATTTCCTGTCTGTTGTCCTTGGTTAGGATCCCAGTCTGAACTGGAGCAATCAGTCCCTGTGAGTGGCACTGGCTAGAACACACAATATTAATTTCCACCTTCCTTAAACAGTGGGTAGATATTGCTGCCAGTCCCTCCCTTTGTGTTGTCTTTTCTGGAAATCCAGCTTCATATAATCCCCCGGGTTCTCTTCTCTCAGTTTTTGTCCAAGGTTTTATTTTCTGCCCATATATGGCTGTTGCAATCCAAATTCCTATGAGATTGATGAGTAACCAAGAGCACAAAGATCACTTCTAATTTTTAACTTCCTTTGCCTTGAGCCCTTTGATTTTTTTTAAATGAAGACTGATTTTATTATGACAGAGTTTTAAAGAGTTGTTCTTATTACTTTTAATTATGTGTATGAAGAGGCCTTAGATTCCTCCAGAGGTAGAGCAATAGATGGCCATGAGTCTCCTGGCATGAGTGGTAGTCACCAAATTTGAGTACTCTCCAGGACTACAGGAACCATCTTTCCAGCCCCACTGGACATCTTATAATGGAGTCTCACTTATAAATATAAGTAATATTTTAATTTTCTATGCCTTTGTAAGTGCTATGCGCTTGACATTTCTCTACTGTATCATAAATTTCATACTTCTGGAAACAGAACTTCCACCAGTGTTTTTAAATGGAAAGGAATCATATCACCTTCTCCCATAGTATATTTTACACACACACACATACACACACACACACACACATACCCTTTACAATTTTTTTTAAAATTCTAGCTATAAATGCTAGATTCTTGGGAAAATAGACCTGACACCTCCTACCACTTTCTCCCCAAGGATCTAACCATATAAATGTACTTGTCAATCACAGAAAGATCTTCTGTATTTTTAGTGTTGGTATGAATTTGTACTTTAGCACCATGGCTTAAGTGTGGTATAAGCTTTGTTTTTCCAAATGAGTAATATTGGAAGGTTACCAAAATCTGAACTGAAAAGTGCTAAAATTATAATTGTTTTTATAAATTGAATTACACATTTTTTCCCACTATACCAAAGTCTTGGTTTCACTTAGGAATGAGAGGCCCTGTGGATGCTGTTCCTAAAAGCTGCTAAGGACCACTGACATGTTGGGAAGTTGAATAAAAATCACTTCTGTTGCAACTAAAAAATTCTAGCAATTATCAGTCATATGAAATGTAATTATAGTCATTTGAGTGAGAATGGCCTTCATAGGCTCATATTTTAGAAACCTTGCTTCCCAGTTGGTAGAACTGTTTAGGAAGAATTGGGAGGTATGGCCACATTAAAGAAGGTGTGTCACTGGGGTTGCATTTAGAGGTTTCCTAACACCTTGGCATTTCCAGTTTGTCCTCTTTCTGCCTCCTGATTGTGTATAAGATATAAGCTGTTAGTTACTGTGCCAGAGCCTTGCTTGTCTGTCTGTTAACATGTTCCCTGTCATGACAGTCATGGACTCTAATCCTCTGGAGCCCTGAGAATCTCAGATCAAACACTTTCTCCTATAGATTGCTTTGGGCATGGAATCGCTTCACAGCAATAAAAAAGTAACTAAGATTGTAAAGTTGAAATTTGATTATCAGCACCAAATAGAGCAATACCTATCAACAGATTCCAATATCAAATTAAAATTCTGAGATTGTTGGTGAGAGGCAACAAGACAGACCAGAAGTCTATTTATCACAGTGAAATTTTATAGTCTTCTGTTGTGTGAGAGTTAAATTGGTTTCATCAGATCATCAGCTTTATAGACTAATAATCATTAGTAGGTACAAAACACCTTGATCCCAAGTATAGATTTTGTCTATTGAGTAATAGCAATAACTGTGATGTTCAGTATTAAATTATTGTTTGGGTGGTTTTTGCCAACAACAACATTTTGTATGACTTTGTGACTCTGCAAATAAGGAAAAGAGATTCAGAGAATGCAATCAGTATATTACCTTTCCTACTAAAAATCAATTGTCCAAATTTCTGGAGATACACGTATTTGATAGAGTCTCAAGAGGAATTTTAGTTTTTAAAGATTTATTTATAAATTTGATAATTAGATTTTTAACTACCCACCTCACTGTCATTAATACTGTTGAGCTTTCAGGTTCCCCTTAATTCTTAAAAGAAAGTTTAAGTTTTCCTGACTGACTTGGGGAGTTCAAATGATCTGTTCCAACAATGCTGGGGTGGGGTGGTGGCAGGAAGTGGTAAAGATGACAAATGTGGCTGCAGTGATAGGGGTAAAGTCTCTTGATGGCACAGACACAGCTTTGATTGTCAGATTCCTTAATGGGTTCAGAATTATTTTTATCAAAGGAAACATTCACATTAATTCTCACTGACAGTATTTATCAAAGATTTTATGCCAAAACACGTAACAGCTGGTGTTTACACATTGCAAACTATTTGTGTAATTCACACAATAGAACTATGACTTCCTCACAATCTCTCGATAATATCTGTATCTACACCTGTGTCTGACTGACTGAGTAAGTTCTCTGACAGGCTATGTAAATGTCTAACTTTATTGCTGGTGTGTGCTTAAGTTGGCCTCAGTGTGTAATAAATACATTAGCTATGAAGCCCATTGTGAGATACATTTTTTTTTTTTTTTGTGGCTTCTAACAGGCTTGAAATCCAGGATCCTCCTTTTGAGAACTATTTCTTCTTTGTGTTATTACCACATCAACTCTATGCAGCACTGTCAATCAGTTGTAACCTGAGAAATAAAAACTTAACAAAACAAACAAAAGAATTTGAACAATCCCAGGCTGTATAATGATTCTGAGACTACATCGCCTGTCTCTGTACCTTCCTTTCTCTCTGTCACAATCACCATTTGTGACTGTAACACCACCACTAATTCTTTTCCTTTTCAATCCTTTCTGTTTAACTTTTAGACTTTTTAAAACATTAATAGGCATAATTGACACAATACTACATTTTCTGAGTGTTTTCATGGGGATAAATTATTAATTTGGATATAGAGGTGTGTCTGTGGTAGCATCATCTCAATCAAGACCATGAACACATTACCACCTTGAAGGTTTCCTTTGTGTTCTTTTGTGTGAATGTGAGGTGAGATCTATTCCCTTTACATTCTTTAAAGCACACTGTACTGCTAACACTATGTATTTTGTTGCACACACAAAATGAAAAATTTATGTTCATTGTTCAGACTTTTTCTATTATCCTGACAAATTGCTATAGGTAGGGTGACTTACAATCAGGAACAATTATTTCTCATGATTTTGGAGTCTGGGAAATCCTAAAGCTGTTGATATATTCAGTATCTGTGAGAATCCAGTTCATCATAGAAGACTAACTCTATATACCCAACTTTTATTGCTAGAAGCAGAGAGGGGTCTTTATTTTTTATCATAATGACACTAATCCCATTCACAAAGGCTATGCCACCATAACTATCCCTACCTTCAAAGACTTTATTATCTAATATCACCATTTTGAGGGTGAAGATTTCAGCATAAAATTTAAAAATAAATGAATGAACATTAATTGACATACTCTTAGATTTCAGCCCTTATGAAGTATTCCAAAAGCCAAGTGGTGTACTTACTTTTCCCCAGTGGGAGAAATCCTGCATAAGAATGCCTTCTTGGATCTTAGCTTCATGTAGAAGCATTTGTTAGGTCTGACATGGGTAAGGAGATTTTGCTTGTGTCCCTGTATGCATATAATTTTTCTCAGCTTCAGAGCTTCTTCAACTTCTTAATCAAAGTCTTGATTTCTCATAAAAATATTTAAGGCTAAAACTTGACATTATAACATCGTTTCTGTGGTGGAATCATTCTTTTTTTTTATTGTTCTTTCCTTCTTTATTTTGTATTTATCAAAAAAAAAACACAGTAAAAAGAATTTAAAATGTGGAAGAGTTAACAATAACTATACAGAGGACAAGAATGATAAGCATGGCTCATCAAGGGAAGAAATACAAATAAGATTGCTACACCCATATTTTCTCTGTGTTCATCTTTCCCTCCAAATTCTCTTTTCCTTTCCCATCCCTGTATATCCCCACTCAAGGTCTCCT
>PVIH01024962.1:0-21627 GCA_004025045.1 Sigmodon hispidus | reverse complement strand
AGTGAAGACTGATCCAAGCATTATTGGGCCAGTGGGACCATAGGACTGTCTGCTCCCTGCCAAGGGAGGGGATGGGGAGTTGCAGAGAAGAAAAATGATCAGATGTGGTGGGAGGGGGAAGAGACCTTCAATAAGGATATACAGGGATGGAAAAAAAAATTCAGAGGGAAAGCTGAACACAAAGAAAATATATGTGTAGCAATCTTAAAAAAAAGAAAAAGAAAATGGACCATTTTTATGTTGGCAGAATAAAGAAGAGGAAATAGAAAAAAGCAGTTAGTGAACTTTTAGATTTTATAATAATGAATTGCATAAACTTTCTCAGAGAGACTAAGTGGTAAAATCTTAAAAGACAGATAGAAATGTAATTGTAGTATCAAAATATAAAATATAAATGATTCTACAGCAAGTTGATTTGAGAATTGATGTTCAAAAAAATGAGAAACTTTCAAATAGAATATTAAAAGGAAATTTATTTTTATTTCTCAGGTAGTAGTTATTAGACAATATTTTAAACTGCTGAAGGATATGTTGGTGTGTTTATTAAAAAGCTTTTATGTTATTTGAAATAGAGGTAAAGATTCAGTAAAAGTTAACCATAATATTAGCTGTGCATAGAGGCAATAACATGCTATCATATCCCTTACCCCATGGAAAGAAAGAAAGCATTAAATTAATGAAAATAGGCTAGAGTTCCTGAAAACTAAGATATAAAAAACAAAAACACTAAGGAATGAGTTCAGAGTTTTAACAGTGTTTTTTTTTTTTGTTATTATCAAAAAAAATCTGAAAATGAAAATTAAAATATAAAATTAAATGTGATAAAGGATAGTGATGAGATGAAGATATTCATTGGGTTTTCCAGTATTGGTTGAAATTTGTTGACTAGATATCAAGGTGGAAATATAAGACAGAAAACTGTACATTATCGCTTGAAGCCCAAATAAAAGAAGATAAAAGGAAATATTTAGTTTGTTTCAAGAAAAAATAAAATGACACTGAAATAAAAAAAAAAAAGAAACTGAACACCCCCCGACTACTATAAATAAGCGATTTTCAAGTAGAAGACACATGTAAATGTAAACATGAATGTGTCGACTTAAGTAGAGGCCCTTGATGATCCATGAGGGGAGATTGAAGGAGAAGCTGATAGATAAGACACAGCCAAGCAGAGAGCTGGGGGTGAGGATATTCTAAGAGTGAGACAATGAGCTCAGATTGGCAGGGAGCATGATGTTGTAGGATTTGAAAGGCAAGAGCAGGATTTGGGCTTTTGACTTCTTCCTGCAATGAATTTGGTTTAAACCACTCCTTAAAATCATGAACATGACTGAAAGCAAAGATCCAGTTATTAAGCTAATCAGAGCCTGAAACATTCAACCCATAGGTAAGGTCTGTCTTTGTCAAAGCTGCTGGCTTCCCCACTGGAGGATGGCTTGGATGGAGGCATGTGTGGGTGTTAACTAGCTTAATACAACAATCAAATTCAAATGTGCATATATTGTTTCACTTATTATTTTAAATGACATCATCCATTTTTACTTCCCCATAATCAAATATCATTGAGTATATCCTCTATGAAAAATGCCTTGAAAGATTCAAAGAAGTCTGAGATACATCCTCTCTCTTTCTAGGAGTTTAATGGATCAGCAGATGAGCCAGATTTATGAGTCATGCACAAAACCACAGACTCATGCAATGGAATTGACATTGTCTCCCCTATTACCAGGATCAGGTACACAGATCTATTCTCCAGGGTTCACAGAGCCCTACAGTTATTTTCTTCTAATTTTGTGGTTTTCATATTGATCATACTGCAATATATATATATATATATTTTTCTGGCTATACCTGAAAGAATTTGCTTCCCTTGTTTTCATTAATGATTTACAACTGGAAATCATTGTAGGTGGGGATACTACTTCCTGAAGTGAATGTTTGCCAGGCTGGAGCAAACATTCCAGTTTGGAAACTTGGGGGCACACAGATGTATTTTTAGGTGTTTGTGAGAATTCTCTCTCCTGTAACATGGAGCCTTGGGCCTCTAAGTGTGAGGAGCTGTTCCAAAGCATTGCTAACACAGCTCTGAAAACCAAGACCCAAAAAGAGTTAGAGAAACATTCCTGCAATATTTAGGATTTCTTTTATTAACTACAGATTATGGTTTTCGAGGGATTTTTTCCATCACCTATGACAGCCAGTTCATTATGATCTCCATTGTGCAAGTTCAGGAATGAAGGCTACAGCTGATCAGTAATTTCACTGTTTTCTTTTTAAAGAATAGTAAACTGTAGTAATAGGTTTCTGGTCCAACATTTTGGGCTTTGCCCCGTAGCTCAGACTTGCAGACCCACAGTCCCGCAGAAACATATGCAGTCCCATATAAACACACAGACACATTAATTTTCCGCTGATTGGCCTAGGGCCCAGGCATATAACTTGCTAACTACTTCATCTTAACTCAACCCATGTGGCTTGGTACCTTTTCTCAGAGCAGCATTTCAGCTTCTTTCTTCTTCTGCATCTCCTGGTATCTCTGCTTTTCTCTGAGATGTTTCCAGAGTTTTCTTAGTCTGGTAGCCCTGCCCATACTTCCTGTCTGCCTTTGGCCAATCTTTTATTAAACTAGTAGGCAGGACAAGTATTTACAATATAATAACATAAACCCACTACAGTAGGTTTAGGATTAAAGTATTCTCATTTCTAGGCTAGTGTTCATTCTAACTTCCTAACCTACTAGAATTTTTATAACAGATGTAATTAATGATATCTGCCTCTTTTAGTTTGAGTATATTTTGTTTTCCTTTCACCAATTACAGTGTGTAACAATTACTCACCCAGTCATAATCATCATATGATACCTTAATAGTTTTCTTTGCTGTGCTGGCTGCACTGGATTGAAACATCTCCTAGTACTGTGCTGATTATTCTCATCCAGAAATGATGAGGCTTTTTATATCTTTCGCCTTGAATCTGGATTGTCAAGAGTCCATAATGGTAGGTGACTCTGGGTTCTGAGGCTTCTACATGGTCCTTGTGGGATGCTCTCTCTTGGAACAGCATTACATGCTAAGAGGAATCCCTGGATAGTGAAGAGGCCATGTGCAGATAGGAACTCAGCTGACATCCCTGGCTGAGACCCCAGGATCAGTCTGTGTCAAGACTAGAATTAGGAATAAAGCTTTCATAATGATTCTAGATCTAACCAGCACTAATTTATAAGTACATGGAAGTCTGCGTGAGAACCATTTCACTTAGCCTTGAACTTTGAGATTAACAATGACACAATCTTTAAATCACTAAATTTTAGGATGATTTCTAGAACTGTCTGAAATACTGATGCAGCAACCTTGGGTAAGGAAGTTTCACCTATGTTTCTCCTAAGAGGCATCATGCTCAGCACCAGGCAGATAGACTCCAAGTTGAGGGTCTCTTCAATAGAGACCACATGAAGTGCATAATTATGATTTGATGACCCCAACTTTTCTTTCCTTGAGCCGGCTTAGGAATTCTCCTACAAACATGGAGTCAGTGTAATTTAGGAGTCGTCCTCAGGATGCCTTCTTTCTGCTCAGTTCGCTCCCTGTGCTAATATTGAAGTTATTTTCATCTGGCTACCCAGAAAGTGGCCTGTATTAATGAGAAGGAAAACCAAGGAACATCTTCTGGGTTGGGGATAATGTTACTCCAAGATTCAGCTTAGTTGCCTAGGTTTTCCATAGCAACAAAAGAGTTGCCTGATATGATTGAGCCTGTTTGTGATTTAATGGCCTGTGGGAGATGATAATCAAGGTATACCCTGGGATGTGTATGTGTGTGTGTGTTGTATGTGTATTGTGGTATGTGATCATGTGTGAGGCTGTACTCATGTGCACATGTTTATAAGGGTTAATGGTCGACCTTTTTCTCCATCCTTTCACATCTTATATATTGATGCTGGAGCTGTGGTTTTAGCTTGTCTGGCAAGCTAGTTTGCCACAGAGATTCCCTGTCTTTACCTTCTTTACTGGAATTTGAAGCAGGCTGCCACTACCCAGCTATTACATGGACTCTGGGATCTGAATGATGATCGTCATGCACACATGGTAATGGGACATGCAATATCTGCTGTGACATCTCCCATCCCTATATTATTTTTAAAGGAAAAATTTTCCCTCCTAAGTGCAGAGAAATAGGATCACTTGAAGTTAAGTCGCTGACTAAAGGTAAGACTTTAAGATGAACTCATACAATAAGGAAAAAGAAGAAACCTAATCTTACTTGAAAGTGAAAGTGAGAATTGCACTTCGTACAGGTCATGTGACTCTGCCAACACTGTGTGACTAGAAAATAGAGATGCTTCCCGCGTGATGCAGTCAGAGGTATCTAGAAAGTCTCTATTCCTGAAAACAACCACTTGGGCAGTCTACCATACAACTCCAGTGGGAGCCGTTTGAGGATGCCAGGGTCTCCAAGAATTAAAGAGCTTCCATACAGTGGCTCACAGACATCATAACTTCAGTTCCCGGGAATTCGATGTCTTCTTTTGGCTTCCATAGGCACCATACACAGATACACCTGTGTGTGTGTGCAAAACATTCATGTATCTAAAATAAAAAGTTAAGAAGGACTAAGAGGGATTAGTTTCTCTCAAGCACCTACTATGTTCTTAGTGAGTATCACCAGGACTTAAAATATAACCAACAAATGGTCTGGGTGTGAATGCTGATATCCAAGAGAGCAAAGCATATGATGGAAGTGAAGTACGTTTACAGCTTTATTCAAGGAAACATTGAAAAGTAAAACAGGAAATATGGCTTAGAGTTTGCCAGAAGAGAGATTTGGGGCAAGTATTGTGGATATAAGTAACAGCATTTGCAGTCTTCATGGGTAAGGCATGTTTAAGCAGAGGGTGATGGGAATAAGCCAAGACAGTTAAAGAGGCCTTACTGAAGAATCTTGGTGTCTTAGTTAGGGTTTCTATTGCTGTGATAAAATGCCATGACCAAAAGGCAAGCTGGGAAGGAAAAAGACAGGAACTCAAACAGGGCAAGAGCCCGGAGGCAGACGCTGATGCAGAATTGTGGCGAGCCTTTCTGGCCTGCAGAATGACGAGTCACCACATGCACGATTCTTCTTGGATCATACTTTATTGGAGTACAGCTCAGTTGAGAATGGTGGAAAGAAGACCCTGAGCCTGAGATGCAGCCTGCTTATATAGGGAAGCCAGGGTGCATGATTGGTCCCAATGTAATGCCTCATTAGCATATAGCTGGTGATTGGTTCAAAGTAATACCTCATTAGCATATAGCTGGTGATTGGTCCAAAATAATGGCTCATTAGCATATTCGGGGATCGCATTGGATAGGTCACTCCTCGATGCCTAATTAGCATAAGGGCATCAGGTAGGTCACTACTCAACGCCTAATTAGCATAAGTGGTGAAGGTGCAATAGAATGTTCCAGCAAGTTGTGCAAGGGCCAACCGCACCCTACATCTCCCCCTTTTTGTTTTTCTAATGGCACAGACAGAATATAGCTCGTACAGGTGTTCACCTCATGATGTGCCCACCGCTCGAAGGCTGTTTCCTGCTGCCAGGATCCCCGAGACGCCTTCCTGGGTGCAAGGCCAGTGAGGGTGGCAGGGTGCAAAGGCCGTCTAAGAGGAGAATGATTCCCTGTAGAGGTGCAATGGCAGCTAAAGCCTCTCTGTGCAAGGGCAATCATTGTAAGTCACTAAGGGCAGAGAGCCAGGCTGCGGGGGAGTGCCCTGCATCAACAGCCAAGAGTGCCTGAGTGAGTAGGACCTTTTCACGACGCGCTCTGATGCGAATACGGCAAACCAGCCAGAGGCAAAAAACAATCCCAAATAAACAGCAGACTGCAAAGATTCCCACTCCCACCCACTCCTTGAAAAAGGAAAGGGCAGAAGTGAGCCAAGAAGTAAAGTCCCCAAGTGTAACAGGCTCCAATCTTGTAGCATTCAAATGTGCGATCTGGAACTTTTGCTTGAGGATCATCTTTTCAGCCTCCATAGACCAATTCCCACTTTCCACCTGAATCAGGGGGAAGACGGTCAGGAGTGTCCATATCAGCATCATCCTTAGAGTCGTCCTCAACGTGTCTTGTCAATCTTGATGGCACCCAGACTGGCTCCTGATTCTGTGGAGAAACATATAAAGATCCCCTGGATCGAACGATAACGCGATCTGGGCCTTGCCATTGATTAGAAAGTACATCCTTCCACAAAACTTTGTCTTGATTGTTGGGTTCTGACATCATATGACGTTTGGCAATGGTTTCATTTTTATCATTTAAATTTAGAAAATTTATAGTGAATAAAGCAAAAGAGAGCCTTTGTTTGGGGGTGCAATTCTCTGCTATTCTCCCTTTTTGTTTTTGCAGGAAGTCCTTGAGTGTATGATGCGCACGCTCTATTATCCCTTGCCCTTGTGGATTATAGGGCAAGCCTGTGATATGTTTCACTTGAATTTTGTGACAAAATGAGGCAAAACTCTTAGATGCATAGGCTGGCCCATTGTCTGTTTTCAGTGTATCGGGCTTGCCCCAAGCGGCCCAAGCTTCAAAGCAGTGGGTAATGACATTGTGAACCCTTTCCCCAGAAAGAGGTGTAGCGTGCATTATCCCAGAACATGTATCAATGGAGACATGCACATACTGAAGTTTTCCAAAGGATGGAACATGGGTAACATCCATCTGCCAAATTTCAAGTGGAAAAATACCTCTGGGATTAACCCCTATTTTCTGAGCAGGCAAGAATTGCACACAAGCAGAACAGCTTTTCGCAATATTCCTAGCTATCTCCCTAGAAATTTTAAATTTAGTTCTTAAAACAGCAGATGAAACATGGTATAAGCTATGAAACTTTCGCTCTTGTGTTTCAGAGTCTAATGCCACAAAAGCACGCGTTGCCAGATCAACTTGTTCACTGGCTTTTGCCATAGGACCAGGTAACAAAGAGTGAGCTCGGATATGGGTAATATAAAAGGGATTGGATCGATGCAAAATCTCACCCCTTATTCCTGCTAAAAGTGAGGCTACCATACTAGAGGGTTTAATATAGGAAACAATTTCTAAATTTTTAACAGCATTCACCACATATGATGAATCAGATACCAAATTAAAAGACTCAGGACAACATTTAAAAACCTCTAAAACTACTTGGCATTCTACTATTTGGGGAGCATTTGGACGGCACTCAACAGTTACAGGTGAGCCTCCTTGCACCATGTAGGCTCCCTTCTCAGTCTTAGACCCATCCGTGTAGATGGTCAAGGCATTGCTCAACGGTTGCTCCCTCATGATCTGAGGGAGCACCACAGGCTGCTGAACTACAAATCTTAAAAGTTCACTCTTGAGCAAATGATTATCAATTGTACCAGAAAAGGCACAAACCAATAGAGCCCATTCTGAGGTAGTGGCAGCCAATATCTCTACTTGTTCTTTTGTATAAGGGACTATAAGTCAATCAGGTGTCTTGGCAAAAGATGTAATAGATTGTTTAATGCCTAATAACGCAATCTCAGCTGTCATGGATGGATAGTGGGACAAGGTTCTCATCCCTGTAGATTTAATATGAATCCACAGTAGAGGCCCTTCTTGCCAAAGAACACCAGTTGGAAAGCCTAAAGTAGGGAGGATACACATCCAAATGGGCTTGGATTCATCACAGCACACCAACTATGCCCTAGTAATTGCTTGCTCTACCTTTTGAAGTGCTATTTGAGCCTCTGGGGTTAGTTGGCGTGGGGAATTAAGATCTGGGTTTCCCTCTAAAATATCAAAAAAGGGTTTAAGCTCAAAGCGAGTTAATTTCAAATATGGCCAAATCCAATTTATATCCCCAAGCAATGTTTGAAAATCATTTAAAGTCCTTAAGCAATTGGTTCTAATTTCTATCTTTTGTGGTCTAACATGTGCATTCTGAATAATAGCTCCTAAAAATTCAATTAGGTTCCCTGAGACCTCCCCCTTATTGGGGAGGGCTCGCCAAGCCTTCATATTGATGGTGTTTATTTGACTATAAACTTCCACAGGATATACTGGTCTGATTATTTACCCGTTGTCCTTGCCCTAACAGCATATCAGCACTCCATGCTGCCTGCCCATTGGCAGCGTTCTCCCGGGCCTGACTATGTGCCAAATCAGTCACAATTGACTTCCAGTCTAAATATTGCCCCATAGTTAAGCAGGCTCGGGCAATGTCTTGCCAATCAGTGGGTGTTAAGGCATTGCGCGTAAGGCGCTGCAGTAACATGATGGTATAGTAGGCAGCTACACCATCTCCTTTTGCTGCCTCTGCAAGGTCTTTAATAATCTTATGGTCAATTACTTCATAATATCGGCCACATGTGGCTGGATCCTCAAACACAGGGAAGGCTGTGGTCACCCTAGACCATGCTTCCTGGGGGATGAATGTGCATCCCAACTTGTTCCCTAAAGGAGGGGGAGCAGTAGCTCTAGCCTTTACGGGATTGAAAGGCGGTGATCGGCTGAGTGGCGGGGGATTGTAGCGTTCTCGCTCATAGGCTGCAGCCGCCTCCTCTAGATCTTCCTCCTCCTCAAATTCAGTCAGGAATAATTTCCAGTCTAAATACTGCCCAGGATTGAGACATGCTTTTGCCAAGCTACTCCAGTTACTAGGCGTCATGGCAGATCTACTCAATGCCTCAACCTGTGCTACTGTAAAATACACAGTAGTGCCATGAGTGCAGACAGACTCTGCCAGGGATTTCACTGTCTTAAAATCTAAAAGCTCGTGATACCTTTGTCCCTGGTTATCTTGAACAACTAGAAAAGCCAGCGGCACGCTAGGACACAGCTCACGCTGGACTCTCTTCCACACTTTTGTGTTGTCCGGTGGCTTAGAACAGATGCCCTCACCAGGCTGGCAATACGGGGAGGGGGGGCAATAGGCGCAGTAGGGGAAACAAATCGTAATTTCTGACTCTACCCCTCTTGGCTGCTTTTAACCCATCTATCTCTCCCACTGCTAACAAGCAGAGCGGACTCAGAAAAAAAAAAAAAACTTAATAAAGTAGCTCCTTAAGAGCCAAAAAAATTGGACATGAGGTTAAAAATCTCATCCTTATATAACCTTTAATTCCTTCTTTTCAAACAACCCCAAAATACCAACAGGTTAGTTAATTAGATACCCCGTTCTCTGTTTTTTTCTACAAGCAGAGTTTTCCTGCTTAACGCAGGTCCCACTATTTTCCTGTGAGACTTACCAGTTAACCTTCCTGATTACTGCAGTTCTGAATCTCCTTCAGATTCTTCTGCAGCAACCTCACCAACAGTCCACTCCGTGTGTCGAGTTCTGAATCGGTCTTCTCTGTGGGGCGCGAAGGTTCCAGTGTTTCGACGCCACTTGTGGCGAGCTGCTTTCTGGCCTGCAGAATGACAAGTCACCACACGCACGATTCTTCTCAGATCACACTTTATTGGAGTACAGCTCAGTTGAGAATGGTGGAAAGAAGACCCCGAGCCTGAGATGCAGCCTGCTTATATAGGGAAGCTGGGGCGCATGATTGGTCCCAATGTAATGCCTCATTAGCATATAGCTGGTGATTGGTCCAAAGTAACACCTCATTAGCATATAGCTGGTGATTGGTCCAAAATAATGGCTCATTAGCATATTCGGGGATCGCATCGGATAGGTCACTCACTGCTCGATGCCTAATTAGCATAAGCACATCGGATAGGTCACTACTCAATGCCTAATTAGCATAAGTGGCGAAGGTGCAATAGAATGTTCCAGCAAGTTGTGCAAGGGCCAACCGCGCCCTACACAGAATCATGGAAGGGTGCTACTTACTGACTTGCTCCTTGTGACTCGCTCAGTCTGCTTTCTTACAGAAGCCAAGACCATCAGCCCAGAGATGGCCCACCCATCATGCACTGGGCCCTCCTCCATCAACCACTAATTAAGACATGTCTTATAGCCAGATCTTATAGAGGCATCTTCTCAGTTATATTTTCTTCCTTTCGGATAACTTCAGTCTGAGTGTCAAGTTGACATAAGACTAGCCATCACAGGTTCTCACCTTATAAGTGCAGATTCTGTTAAGTAAGGAGAATATGGTGACTCCAGGAAAATGAACTATAAGCATATGGAGGAGCCTAGGAGCCACAAAGCAGACCAATTGCTGCATATGTGTTATTGAAGTTAAGAAGCTGGGAGATCCTGTGCATACAAAAGCCTTTAGTCATAGTCATATGGATGACTCTTAAAGTTCAGTTCCCCAGATCATTGGTGGTTATGTAGGTGGCTACTATCAAGCCAAAGGTTAAGAGTCTGATCAAGAATGTCTGCTATGCTCAGAGCTAGACCCCCAGAGAGACCACCAGTGACAAGGATGTCCGGAATGCAACAGCAAGGTTTATTGGCAGTGCAATACAAGCCAGACAGGGAGCTTACTCCAAGATTCTGTAGTAACAGAGCAAGGAGTAGTTGGTATTCTTGGTTACAAGGGATCTTTTATAGGCAAAAGCTACAACAAAGTTGGTTGCTTGGGGGTGTAGTGCTGGCATGCTACTGATTGGTTTATGCCTAGGGTCTTTCTTCCCCAGAGTATCTTTGGACCCCACCTTGGTAGACTCTACCTGGACCCTGCCTGGGGTGGCTGGTTTTTCTCAGAACTGGGCAAGTAAGAATCTATTCTTCTCCCAGAACTGGGCAGCATCCCTTTTCCAGGAATGTGAAACTAAACTTTATCTGTTTATAAAATAGCTACTAAAATACAAAATGGGGTTTCTTGAGCTAAGTTTTCTCTTTTCAATGTCCATGGTTAACTGAACCTGACCTAACAAGGGAAATTTAAAGACACCCCCTCCACAGTTTTGCACTAGACTCCTATATCTAGCTCAAGGTTTTCAAGCATACACTTTAGGATAGTGAAAATAATTACAGTGTTGGGGACTCAATGTTTGTTTTTCCCTTTCAAAATCCACACAATAGAGTTTCCATTTCCAGTGTGGCTATAAAGAGATGAGAACCTCAAGGAAATGAATAAGACCAAATGAAGTCATAGAGATGGAACCCTGAGCCAATATGATTAGTGCCCTGATACAAAGATACACCAAAGAAACCCTTATTCTCTGCTCCGTTCCTCCTGCCTTCCTTCCCTCTCTCCATCTCTCTTCCTTTCTCTATCTCTCTGCACATTACACACAGAATGGTTATATGAAGACACAGCCAAGAAGGTAGCTGTCATAATCTTCAGCAACAATCAAACCATCCACCAGTTTGATCTGGATCTTGATTCCAGGGCTTAAAGAAAACACATGTACTGTTTAAACCAGCTATTCTATGATGTTTTGGCCATGACAGCTCACTGCAATAGAAATAGTGATGATATCTGCAGTTTATGGAGTTATTATTATAGGTGTTAAGTACTTTATATCAACATTTTACATACAAGAAAACTGAAGCCCAGTAGCTTGCCAGAGGAAATGTAGCTGATTCATGTGTGAAACAGAATTCACTCTGAGCCAAGGTTTCCAGCATCCTTCCTCATAAGCTACACTGCTGTCCACAGAGACATTCACTGGCAAGTTATTATAGGGAACCAAACATTCACTAATCAGGAACTTAGGATCTTGCCTATGTCCAAGGACATCTTTCCCCAGCTTGCTGGATTGATCTTTCCTTTAGGAGCATCAAAAGGTTGAACCTGATGCTGGTGTCCTTGTGAATCCCAAGATCATTCCTATTTCAACATAAGCATATTCAGACTACTCCACCCAGACTGTGTATTAGAAGACACAAAGTGATAATAATAAGGTAACTTTGAAGAAAGATAGAAGTCTATTTTCTCACTGGGTGGTGGTGGTGCATGCCTTTAATTCCAGTGCTTGTGAGGCAGAGGCAGGAGGATCTCTGTGAGTCTGAGGCCAGCCTGACATACAAAGGTAATTCTAGGACAGGACAGCCTGGGCTGTTACACAGAAAAACTCTGTTGAGAGAGATAGAAATGAGAGAGAGAGAGAGAGAGAGAGAGAGAGAGAGAGAGAGAGAGAGAGAGAGAAAGAGAGAGAGAGAGAGAAAGGAGGCAGAGACAGAAAAAGAGAAAGGAATATGTTTTCTAATTATTTTGAATTTTTTTGACCTTTAATCAGTTAAATAAAACAAAACAAAAACATGGTCTCCTAATAAGGAGCTTTGCTATATTTTATACCAATCATTTCTATGGGACAGAGTTGTTGAGCTGTTGACTCTCTAGAGACACATTTTTCCTTCTATTTTTTTCCCTGTGATATGACATGATATTATGGGACAGTGGAGCTAGGGGAGACTCTTACATATTTATGAATTTTCCTATTGCTTTTCTCATGTTATTTCAGTTGCACATTATTTTCCCAGGGTGGGGTGGAGGGGGGTACATTATCAATTATTTGGAATGGTCATCCTTTTGCTGAGTGCTAGAGATTTTTCTCTCTAGTTCATCAGCAATAGAGAATCTGGCAGAAAGGGGGTCATTATCTCATAATAACTTAGTGGTAGAACCAAGAATAGAATATTCCACTTCCATTTAGAAGTGGGAATATCTAGCAAAAGCCACAAACTAAGTGGTTCTGTCTCACCACACTTACCAGCCCCCTCTGCTTTGTGGAGTAAAGGTTGACTTGATGTCAAAAGCTCTAGAAGTCATCTGGCTGAGCTCTGCACCAGAGCTTCAAGCAAATTCCAAAGGCATAGGCCTCCCACCTGGAATCTTCATTTGGGCAAATAGCGTTTACCCCAGGGCCTGCTTTATAAAATGGTTGTGCAGATGGTTTCTGGGTACCCATGCTCACTGATGCTACTCTACACTCAGGGTCCTTTTCATTCTATATATGTTTCTGAATTTTTATGTAGCCGATTTTCTATTATTTCCATCTCTCTTTTTTTAAGATTTATTTTATGTATGAGTACTCTATCTGAATATATGACTTTATACTAGAAGAGGCATCAGATCCCATTATATATGGTTGTGAACCACCATATGATTACTGGGACTTGAACTTGGAACCTCTGGAAGGGCAGCCAGTGTTCTTAACCACTGAGCTATCTCTCCAGTCCTATTTCTATGTCTGTTTCTCAACACTTTGGGAATGGTCAGAAAGATGATCACCCTCACCAGTTCTATCACCTGTTAAAACTGATAGTTGCCAGTAATGCGCTCAGTCTTTGCTGCACTCTGTATAAAGTGATATCTTTATAACTTAGTAACTTTAGTGAATGGCCCTGACTCTAAATCTCTTGAAAAAGTGGCTGCCATAAATCAAGGCAGATCTGCTCATTAACTTTAAAAAAAAAAGGATAGTCTTTTGGCACACACACAATATTGGCATTTTCGAATTAATGTGGCATTTTCAGAAGAAACATACTAACCAAAGGACATTGTAGAATATAAATATCAATTCTAACAGCTACCATGCATTAAGTACTATTTAATTGTTTTTTTGTATACAATTCTACTTAATACTATCAGATTAATTCTGCTGAGATACAGAAGAGAGGTTGTATACTTAGCAATAATCATAAATGTGAAGAGAGATAAAGATATCTTCAAAGCTACACAAAAAATATAGCATATATAATGATATAGATAGGGATATAAAGAAGTTTGGATGTAGAAAGAATATTAAGAAGCCAAAGATGTTATGGCACCTTGAATGGCATAGAGCAAACAAGACAGAGATGATAAATTCAAGTGGCATTGAGCACTGGCAGAGTGTGGGGGTAATACCAGGAAAGGTGGAAGAAAAAAGTCTAAAATGGGGTGGTTGGCAGCATAGGCAGCCCCTATCAGTAATTCTGTTTGTCCATCACCATATGGAGACATCTCTGAAGGCTGAACACAACAGAGCTGGTGAGACACAGTGACATTCAAGCATCCGAAAATGGGATGGAGGACATGAAAACCACCACACCAGATAAAGCTAGCACTTTGTAGTGAGTGACTTGGAAGTTCTGGCTGGGCCCTCGGCTCTTTTCTGAGATCTAAAGCCACTATCTATTTGGTGGTTCCTTCCCTACCCTCTCCTCTTGCACCTTCTGGTCGGCTATGGTGCTCTGGACCCTAACTCAGAGAGCTGTGCCCTCTGACCACCTGAGCCTGCCTGATCAGCTCCACACCCACTTCCTACACTCAAGAAAACCTTTGGTGGAGATATTTGGAAGGATCAGGCAAGGCATGCTGAAGAAATTTACTAAAGAAGGCAGGCTGGATAGCAAGAAAAGCAGAGCTTTACAGAGTTGGTGGGTAGACAAGGCCTCCCAACAGAGGGAGCCAGGGGCATTTCCTTGTGTCTGTGTTTGTGTTAAAACTGGGAAGCAAACATTTTCATTCCAAAGAGAAATAAAAGGAAATTCTAAAAACTGTGGGAATCAATTTCTAGTGATAAAATTAAGTGTCAGACCTCTGGCAAGTGAGCGTATAGAAAAATAAAGCCTATATATTTGTTAATTCTGTTCAAATGCCACTCATCGATCAGTTGGTGGGTCAGACTTAACTGCTATTCATTTCTTAAAATACACTACAGATTCTTTTTTTGGTGGGGGAGGTAGGCAGGGGCAGGAACATCCTCTAGAGAAACTTCAGCCCTTGATTTGGAAGCAGGCTGCTTCTCACAACGGCGAGATTCTATATAATTGAGTCTGTGGTGCATCTCTAGGGATTTATTTCTTTAACTACATTAATAAATCCTAAGAAATTCTTGGGGAAGCCAGTCCTTCATAAATGGTAGAATGTCAACTTCTGGGTGGGGAGTTAGTTCTAAGATGGGCTTCTTACTACCCACCCCCCCAACGATAGAATATGAACAACTTCCTGACCTCATCTGGGCCCCCACATTCCTCTTATATAGACATTGGGTTTCAATGGGAAAACCAAACAAAATCAGGATGCTTGCTAGACACCCCGACACATGCCAGGGTGGGAGGAAGGGACTCTGGGAAAGGAATGTGGGTAGGAGTGGTCAGATTCAAGGACAGCTGCTTCTAGGGAGAGCCAGTATTCAAGCCCTCAGAGGAAGTACGGGAGCACAGGGTCCTCAGATGGGGAGCCCCAAGTCCCTCCATCCCACGGACTCTGCCGGGGAAGCCTGAGATTATTGGGCTTGGAGGGAAGTGAATTGAAGGCACTCTGTTCTCCCTCCCTGACCCCAGGTCCAGGTAAATGTGTCTGTTTAGCTCCAGCCACAACCACAAAGGCCCTGGACAATTTTCTTGGAAGTCAGTTAAAACAAGGTGAGTCACAGTAGGAGATAAAAATAAACAACACCAGTTGGCTGAGGCTTACCAGTCCCTGGATGGTTTGTTTGCACATTAAGAGCAAAATAAAATAAGAAAAAATAAAATACTGTGATCTTTCTTCATAAGTAGACTTGTGCCCCCACAGGAGAGGTGGCTGATCCCATTTCTAAAGGGTAATTGCTGTTGCCACCTCTTAGCACTTTGCAAGGTTTTTTGTTTGGTTGTGGCTTTTTTTGGTTGGTTGGTTGTTTTTTGTCTGATTACCGCCAGTGTGTTGAACTGCCAGGAGAATTTTATTTTCTCTCTGCACATCTTCATTGTCTCCCTCTGTCTCTATCTAGTCTTTTTCCTGTTTCTGTGTAATTAGGGGCAAGAGCAGACTTTCTCAAGATCAAGAGGTTGCAATTTCTGTGGTCAGTTGTATGTAGGTACTCTCCAAATACTCCCCAAAGTGAAAGTCCTCAAAAACTTCCAATCTGGGTAATAGTGGCCTGTGCTGGTTCCATCCCTTAGGCAGCCCTCAGCAAACCTGAGTCAAAAGGCTTACACACTTTTGTCTGGATCACATGCATTCAAAGCTGAATTGGGCTGGTATTCCCTTTGAGTTACCTGATACATAGTATCTTTGTGTATTTGCAGTATCATTGTATCCTGGTCTGCGAATCCCTGCAACTTCTGGCTGTACCCATTCCCTGTTTAATCATGCAGAAATGCCGTTCCAAAGACTTAGGGTCATAAGGGTGCAATAAATCAATCCGGATACACTCCTAATGAATGGCAAGTTAAACAACATTTGCTTTAAGTTCATAGGTCCTCTTGGAAGATGCCATTTTAATGCAAACAAAATTCCTGCCTGGCAGGTTTCAAGGGCTAGGAGGGTAGAGGTATGGATGCCTTGTAGTTTCTGGGCCTTTTAAGATAGAGGTGGCTGTCTCCTCCTCCTCCTCCTCCTCCTCCTCCTCCTCCTCCTCCATTTTCTTCTTCCTCCTCCTCTTCTCCCCTCCTTTTGTTCCTCCTCCCTCCTTTTTCTCCTCCTCTCTCTTATTTACTAGAAATAGCCACCAAGTTAATTTGCCCAACTAACTGATAATGAGATCTTTTTGTAGTTCTTAGCTGACAACACAAATGTCTGATGACTAGGCCCGCCCTCTGCAGTAACCTAGACCCTTGGTTCAGTTTCTGCCGTAGTTTTTCAGCTGCTATTGAGGGTTAGGGGTTGGGGTGGGGGATCTGGATAGGTGTTTCATAGAGCTTGCCATTCTTAAGTCTGCTAGGTTAAAGCTAAAACAAATCTTCCATTGACAGACAATTCTGTAGAACCACAGAGACAGGGCCTGTGGCGTTGAGAAGATTAAATCATCAAGCCCAGCTGCACCCTTCTCCACCCCCACACCCCACCCAGGGGCGGGGAGAAACTTGTTAGAGCTTCATCAGGAAAAAAGAAAAAAAAAAGAGAGAGAGAATAGCTTTTAGTCTTCTGTGGCCCCTAAGCAGTTTGGTAA
This sequence comes from Sigmodon hispidus, assembly GCA_004025045.1. Classification (NCBI taxonomy): domain Eukaryota; kingdom Metazoa; phylum Chordata; class Mammalia; order Rodentia; family Cricetidae; genus Sigmodon; species Sigmodon hispidus. Next base: position 4,885 of record PVIH01024962.1, on the reverse strand, counting down.
TAAATAATAAAAGGTATTTATTACACGTTACAGTGACATGGTGGAATTCAAATGCTTTTAACCATAACACTTTTCCCTCAAATGTTAAAAAGAGTATTAGAACTGGGGTGGGGGGCAGCAGGAGCAATGCCTTTAAAACCTGAGGAATGTGGTAAAGAGAGCCCTGTGTGTTTTTTATAGTCCCAGAATGGGGGGAAAGCAGGGAGAAAATGTGGGCAGGAAGTCAGGGGATTAAGACTCCAAGGCTGGCGTTGCCACTGTCTGGCTGTTACCTTGGGCAGAGCTCTACCTTGGCTGGCCCTCTGGTTCTCATTTATCTCATAAACATCGAACCACCTTCCTGTTTTGTTAGCTATTCAGTCTCCTGGACCACACTCTAACACTGTGCTTTCTTTTACCTCAAAGGAGCCAGGCTTAGTATGGCTAATGGACAAGAAGCAGAGAAACAGGCTCTGTATATCTCTTTTCTCAATGCTACATACAGACGTTGGCAGTAAAGTCTCTGCACACTTATGTAGCCTCTCTAGCCCAAACATCTGGCAGTTGATGGATCTTGGTTATAAACATATGTTTTGCAATAGAGCAAACAACTAGGGGGCCTAAGCCCTGGGTTACCTATAGGAAACTGCAATCAATTTTCTATCTGAAAAATGGGGGTGGTAGGGATTATTTTGAATATAAACTCAGGAAAGTGAAGACCAGGACTACCATAGCTCTGATGTCCAAATAGTCCACTAATATAGACAGAGGGAATTTAACAATAGTAACATTTTTCCACAGGATATGGTGGTTCAGGTCTTTCACCTTAGCACTAAGAAGGGAGAGGCAGGTGGACCTCTGTGAGTTTGAGGCCAGCCTGGTTCTACATAGCAAGTTCCAGGCCATCTGGGGCTACACAGTGAGACCTTGTCTCCAAATAAACAAACAACAAAAAAGAAAACAAGATTTTAATTCTAGGAACTACTGGTAGTGATGCTAGAAAAGAAGATGCAGAATTCAGACATCCATTTGGCCGCTCTAGGTGAAGGACACGTAGGTACCGTACACCTTAGTCTCCGTGTCTACATTCAACATCTGGGACACAGGAGTGAGAAGAAGACCCAGTGCTTCTCAAAGCTCCTTTCAGCTCTTCTTAATCAAGTGATCGGGCTCTCTACCAGAACTTGTTCTACCTACAAGATGAGGGGCCACCCCTTTCTGACACACTTTGCCTTCAAATCATCACATGACTGATGCCTCTGCCTGAATGAGGCAACCATCTCAATGCTGGCCTGTGTGGATAGACATCAGCTGCCTGAGGAGATCCAAGGTGATTTTGGTTTTCCCCTGTGAGAGAGTCTCTTTCCCAGGATGACCACAGCCTCTCTCCATCCTCTGGAGAACCTAGAGGGTAGCTGGACTGTTTCTCTCTAATTATCCCCTCAACACTAGCTCTGTAGCTATTCTTTTCGTCTGAACTTGCCCTTTCCCTGTGCAGAGCTGTTTCTGTAAATGTGAATATTAAATCAGGAGGGGACTTGTTTAGCTTTTCAGTACATGTGTTCCCCACCCTCCCATCCCACCCCCCAGTGAGTCACTTTGGGGAAGGTGATTTCGGAATTGCTAATCTTCTGGCTATTTGTTTCATCTTCTTATAGTAGACTGTTGGAGGCACACTGGGAGAGGAAAAACATCCAAGTGTTTGTTCTGAAGCCTCTCCCAGAGGAACACATGGAGGGAGCTTGACATCATTTAATAAAGCTTTGTGAGTAACTCCTATACTACCACAGATAACATTGCTAATGCCTGTTGCTCAGTGAGAGAAAATGTCCCAGGCTTTTCTCCACAACAAGCAGACAACCTTCAAGCAGTCTTGCCAAGGCTTTATACTAAGTGCCAAATCCTTATTACTTTCTTAGGCATTTACTGTAATAACATGAATCATGATGCATCCCTCTGGTATTCCTGAGGCTGCTCAGTGTTAGTCCCCGGGACCTCCATGGAGTTGACTTTATTTGGTTTTCCACTTCCGTTTTGGGAGCGAGAGCTACATGAACTCAGACAGGAAGGCTCACAGGAGCCTGAGTGGGCTGTCCTTTCTATTGCTGCTTTGGTCTGCCTGTGCTCTGCACTCGTGCAATGTATAGACCTGAAACACTTTAGAAGACATCAGCTGCATCCGTTTCTATTTTCCCAGTCTCCAGGCAGCAATGGGCTGGGGCACTGGAGAAATTTGCCCTGGCAACAGCAAAACTCTGGGGCACTTGAGAGAACTGTGGTCACAGTATTGAAACAGTGACATACACGTGTTCCCAGAACTGGACCAGATAGCAAACCTTGGAAATGAGAAAATTTCTAGGGAAAGTTACTTTCCAAAATACATCCAAGGGTTCTGTGTCAAGCTTCTGGTGAAGGAAAGGGATGACATTGACATAGGAAAAATTTTAGAACTTGTTTCAAATTCTGCACAGAAGGCTATGTTCTTCTACACAGTGAATGCCCATTTGGCATGGTCGGTCTGCTCACCCTGAGGGTCTGAAATACTCAGACAGACCCTCATGGGTGATAAAGCAATATTGGAAGGTGAAGAAACAGAGATGGCTCAAGGAATGATGGCTGGGAACAATGAATGGAGTTTACCCTGTGTATGCAGCAGAGTACCAACCACTGAAATGCCAAGACACAAACACTGAAGTTCATTCATCGCTTGTCCAGTGGAAATTGAACATTTAAATGTATAATCCCTCAGTTTTCTAGGCTATGAGGATATAATGCTGGACAAGACATGGCTATTTCTTACCTCCTGGGGCTACATTTGGCTTGACAGACAGATTTTAACCAAGTAATTACATTAAGTAATTATAAAATTGATATTTAAGATATCAATTTTTGACAAGAATCACTGGGGACACTATGACATGGTCTTCAATACCTAAAATAAGAGGAGGACTTTGTTAAGTCCTGTGGGCAAGAGGAGTGCCCCAGGCAGGGAAGTTGTCATCTGTTGGTAAAGTGGAATAATAACTGCAGCTACTCAGTATTTAATCAAAAAAGATGGGGCCATAGAGATCCAAGATGAGTTTCTATAGTAGCCTCTTGACTTAGAACTTTCTAGAATGATAAAAATTTTCCATAGCTGTACTACTGGATGTACTAGCTGTTAGCCCTGTCATGTGTGTGTGTGTGTGTGTGTGTGTGTGTATTGAATTCTTAAAGTGTGGTCAATATGAGGAACTGAAATTTAATTTCATCAACATTATATACTGTGTATGTGTGTATGTATACAATATATTACATATATGTAAACACACACATATATCCAAAGTTAACTATATAGTAGAGAGCACAGATCTGTATGAGGCAAGTTCTAATGCTGTCTGGGTTACACGGGATAAAAGACTGATAAGAAGTAGAAGCTACAATGATTTTCTGAGATGCTGAGAGGCTCACTGACCAGTGCAAGAATTAATTACCTTTCACTCCAAACCAAAAGTTGATTGAGAAACTACCTTGTGCCAGGCACTGGGGCTGAATCTGGAGAGTCGCTGATTCAAAAGAGCAGACCCCCTGCTCTTGAGACATCCATACCTCACCTAGGGATAACAGGGGGCGTGACTGAGTTGACAAGGTCTTATTTCAGAGCTGCTTTGGGCAGACCATTCCTGGGCTCATCCTGTGTATGCTTGCCCAAACTGTAAACAAAAGTCATGGTTTCTTTCAACCCATCCATAGCTTAGGTCTTTAGATAGAGAGAGATCTCTAGCATAACATGACAAGCATTTGAGAAAAAGTCACCAAGGTCATTTTATTAGTATTTCCACAGACCATGATTCCTCCACACGGGCGTCCATTGCTACACTTGAAGAAAACAGGCGTCACTGGTTTCTACTCTTCTCATATAGATGAGGAGACATCTACCTAAGGAGCCAGTACCTGGCTCTGGATTTTAGTGAACCAACTTGTCCTGGACTTTGAAGCAATGACTTTGCTTCTCACCCAGTCTGAGAGAGCTAATAGCTTTTACATATTTTTACAGAGCACTTTTCTCTCAAACAGTACTGCTCAAACATTTCAGCACTTAAGTCTTCCTGCTATTACACAGAGAATGCCAATGGTTATTACATCATTGTTAAAAAAAAGAAAAAGAAAAGAAAAAGGAAAAAAATAAAGAAAAACACATCCTGATACTCAATTAAAATCATTAGCTTAAACATTCAATTCCTGCCAATATCCAATTTAAATTGTCACTTCAAAATAATTTGTTTCCGATGATCAGGATCTACTAAATTATCTCTTTAAACCAATCACCTGGGAAAACATTACATGCCAGAGAGAATGCAGAGAATTTTCTCTTTGAATCCCAAGATACTTGCCTAGGAACCATCTCCTTCTGGCACTCTGATTTTTTGATATTTCCTGGCTCATAGTTTGTCTCTTCATCCTGGGGACCCCAAAGGAAGAACCCAGAAAACAAGTCTCACCGAGCACAGTATCTCAACTGTGACTTCTCAGTAAACGTAGTTTGATGCAAGTTGTGCTAAATCACACAGGAATAGAGATCCTTCCAGACTCTGGACAAGAACTTCCAAGAAGATCAGGAAATAAGTGTTAATTTTCCCCCCAAGGGCATTCAGTTGACAGCCAAGAAATATTTCCCAGTTTACATAGTTTATACTGTTAAACTATTGTCACGCGCAACCTTGCCAGCAAGGAAAGCGCAACACCCAGGATCTTCTTTCAGCAGTTTATTCGGGACCTTTACAATTGTTCTCTCTTTGTTCTTCTCTCTGCTTCTCCTTCTCCTCCCCCGGGAAACCCCGCCCACTGACTAGAAACTCTCAGGACATCCAATCCCAATAAGCCACATGGGCACAGCTCATAGGTCCACATATGCAGCAGCAAACCA
>PVIH01024961.1:0-21617 GCA_004025045.1 Sigmodon hispidus | reverse complement strand
TTTTTTCCCCCAACCTCAAGACTTAGTCAGGTGTTCCTCTAAGGGGAGTGGGATTCAAGGAATCAGTGCAGGGTGTTTCTCATCCCAAGCTGTTTAGTGGTTGTGGTTTGTAGCTTGGGTATGCTTTGCTTTTTTCTTGTTTGTTTGCTTGTTTGTTTAGAGTCCACTAATGAGTGAGTTCATTGCCTGCTTATCTCTTGGAGTTTGTGATACCTTGTTCAGGAGGATATTCTCCAAGTCCATTCATTTGCCTAAAAATTTTAGGATATTATTTTTTCTTACTGCTGAATAAGTACTCCATTGTGTAGATGTATCACAGTTTGTTAAATCATTCTACCATTGAGGGACATCAAGGTTGTTTCCAGGTTCTTGCTATTAAAAATAACGCTGCTATGAACATAGTTGATCTAATAATTTTGAACTGTGAATGTGCCTCTTTAGGGCATACACCCAGAAGTGGTATTGCTGGGTCCTTGGGGAGATTGATTCTCAATTTTCTGAGAAACCACCATACTGCATTCCAAAGTGGTTGAATAAGCTTACACTCCCACCAACAATGGAGGAGTGTTCCCCTTGTTCCACATCCTCTCCAGCATAGGCTGTTCTCTGTGACTTCTGTCTTAGACAATATAAAAGGTGTCAGGTGGTATCTCAAAGTTGTTTTGATTTGCATTTCTCTGATGGCTAAAGATGATGAGCATTTTTCAAGTGCCTTTCAGCTATTTGTAATTCTTCTACTGAGAATTACCTTTTTAAATTGAACCCCATTTTTTGCTTGTGTTATTGAAGGTTTTGGGCTCGAGACTCTTGAGTTCTTTATATATGTTAGAGATCAGTCCTCTATCACTTGTAGAGTTGGTGAAAATCTTTTCCCATTCTGTAGGGTGTTTGTCCTATTGACAGTGTCCTTGGCTTTACAGAAGCTTCTTAGCTTCAGGAGATGCCACTTATTGTTGGTCTTCGTGTCTGTGCCACTGGTGTTATATTTAGGAAGTGGTCACCTGTGCCAATTCATAGAAGTGTATTTCCCACTTTCTTTTGAGTCAAGTTTAAAGTGGCTGGGTTTATGTTGAGGTCTTTGATCCACTTGGATTTGATTTTTGTGCAGGGTGACAGACTTGGATCTGTTCGCATTTTTCTACACACTACCATCCAGCTATGCCAATACCATTTGTTAAAATATACTATCCTTTTTCCACTGAAAATTTTGGGCTTCTTTGTTGAAGATCAGGTGTTCATATGTTTTTGGGTTAATGTCTGGATCCTCAACTCTATTTCAATTATCCACAAGTCTGTTTTCATGCCAGTACCAGGCTGTTTTTATTACTGTAGCTCTATAGCTAACTTGAAGTAATGGATGGTGATTCCTTCTGAGGTTCTTTTGTTGAGTAAAATTGTTTTGGCAATCTTGGCTTTCCCGTTATTCCAAATGAAATTGATTATTGTTCTTTCAAGATGCAAAAAATATTGTGTTGGGATTTTGATGGGCAATGTATTGAATCTGTAGATTGCCTTTGGTAGAATTTCCATTTTTACTATGTTGAGCCTACCTATCTAGGAACATGGAACAGCTTTCCATTTTCTGATATCCTCCGCAGTTTCTTTCTTTAGTGATTTAAAATTGTTGTCAAATAGGACTGTTACTTCTTTTGATATAGTTACTCCAAGGTATTTAATACTATTTGCAGCTATTATGAAGGGTAATGGTTCCCTTATTTCTTTTTCCGCTCTTCTATCTTTAGTGTATAGAAGGGCTACTGATTTCTTTGAGTTAATCTTGTATCCTGCTACATTGCTGAAGGTGTTTATCAGCCATAGCACTTCCTTGGAAGAATTTTGTGGGTCACTTATGTATACAATCATACCATCTGCAAATAGAGATAGATTCCCTTCTTCTTTTCCAATTTGTATCCACTTAATCTCTTTTCGTTCTCTTATTGCTTTAGCTAAAACTTCGAGAACTATATTGAATAGATATGGAGAGAGAGGACATTCTTGTCTAGTTGCGGATTTTAGAGGGAATGCTTTTACTTTTTCTCCATTAAGTTTGATACTGGCTGTCGGCTTCTTGTAAATTGCCTTTATTATATTTAGGTATTCTCCCTGTATTCCTCATCTCTTGTGCCACCAGTGCCTGGCTCACAACTGAAAATTCTTAAGGGAGAGGATCTAGTGTGGAAAAAAGGGGATTTTCTCTATGATAAAAATGGAAAATATTATGAAGCAGAGAATTAGGATCTCTGAATAAGTCCATAATGGGTGGTTTGAAAATGGAACAATTAAATGAAGGGATAATCAACATAGCTGGGATTGAAGTAATATCTATTATAATCATTATCATTTCATAATTTTTTGTTCTGGCCAGCAAGATCTCCAATGTGGACCTAAAGCAGGGGTGAGATAAATGGAGGGATAATGGAGTACTAGTTTGTAGTATGAAAATTAGTATGCTAAAATTTTCAATCAAATGGATGGATTTTGAGAATATCCTCCTGAGCGAGGTATCACAATACCAGAAAGATAAGCAGGGGAGGTACTCAATCATTAGTGGACTTTAAACAAAGAGCAAAGCATACCCAAGCTGCAATCCACAACCACTGAACAGCTTGGGATCTGCACCATCTTGGACTGGCACCTTGAAGCCCATTCCCTTCTTAGGAACAAGTGACCCACTCTTGATGTTGGGGTGGGGAAAGCAGATCTGCCTGGAGTGGATGCTGAGCTAAGTCACCTTGGGACCTTGGAACCTCCTGCCCTTACTGGGGAGGAGATAATGAGATGGGGAGAAGAGAGAGTGATTGGGATGGGAGTTTGAACAAGGGGACACATGGATAAAATATGAGAAACTTTACTCAAAAAAAAAAAAATAAAAAGAAGCACAAGGATGATAGCAAGACAAAGGTTCTGATCATGCTTTGAGACTTCATTGTTAACCCAGCTGTTAAATACAAACTCAGAGGGAGAAGTGCTGGTAGGTACTTAGGTTAGGAAAATTTCACTTTCAAAAGGTGTTCTGCTAAACAGGGTGTGTTACTATGGAAATCTCTCTATTAATTGCCTAACAAGAAAGGAACCACCTGTTGTCAGGGAAAAAACTTAACTCATAGTAAAAGGAAACCTACCTTAAACCTTGCCTGGAAGCCTGAATTCATGGCAAAATTATTTACAAAATTGGAAACAGAAGGGACATTTCCCAGGTCTTTTTACAAGGCCCAATTAACCTGATAGATAAACCACACAAGAAAAGCCAAGAATGTAAATTTTTGGACTAATTTCCCTGATGAAATTAGATGTAAAAGCAACAAAATATTTGTAAACCAAATCCAAGAAAACATCAAAAAGATCATCCACTGTAACCAAGAAGGCTTCATCCCATGAAGTAGGGACAATTCATCATACACAGATTGATAAATGTTATCCACCATTTAAACAAACTAAAAGATGAAAAATACATGATCATCTTATTAGATGCAGAAAAGGCTTTGTCAAAATCCAAGACTTCTTTTTGATAGAAGTCCTGAAGAGATATGACTACAAAGGTCATATCTCAACATAATAAAGTCAATTTACAGCAAGCTCATTAAATAAACTACTCAGATTCAGACTCTTAAAGTTTTAGTCAGCACAGGTTTGCTGGACCAACTATCTTATGACCTTATCTGGGTTAATACTCTGGTGAATGTGATGGTTGCAGTTTCCCCGCCCCCCACATATATATATGGACAACAGATCTTTTATAAATAGCTGGAAATTCACAGTGAAAAATATACAGTATCTTCAACAAATGGTGCTGGTCAAAATGGTATATGCATGTGGAAGAATGCAAATAGATCCATTCTTATCACTCTGCTCAAAACTAAACTCAATTTGCATCAAAGACCTCAACTAAGGTCAGATACACAGGATTTGATTCGAAAATGTGTAATCACCTTGAACTCATTAGCACAGTAAAAGAACTTCTGAACACAGCACTGGTAGCACAGATATGAAGAACAAAAATTAATAGCCCAGATTTGTAGAAACTGAAAACCTCCTGTAAGGTAAAGAAATCAACATACAGACAAAGCCGCAGAATAAAAATAGAAAAACATTTATGACGAACTACTCATCCAATAGAGCACTAATATCTAATACATATAGAGATCTTTAAATCCTGGAAAAAAACCTAAATCACTCAACTAGAGTATACTGGTGCACACTTATAATTCCAGCGCTGTATAAGCAGAGACAAGAGAATTCCTGGGACTGCTATAATGGCCTATTTGTCAAGACCCACTTCAGAGTGAGAGATGCTTTTCAAAATATAAAGTATATGAAATATGAAGACAAGTCAATGTTGTGTAATTGCCTCCACATGCACATGCAGACAAAACGTTTCTATCTGCACATACTCGTGCACACACACCTACATAAAACACATTCTACAATATATATATATACATTTGGTTATAAATAATATTTCAATAAATATAAATAAACTGAGGACAAATAAATAGGTACATGAAATTTTCGTATGACTCATTAAGTAGCTGTGGTTAAAAATTGATCACTTACTGGGACCAGGTGCTGTCTGTGGAGCATGTCCTCACACACTCCCTAGCAGACAGAGATAAACTTTGGCTGTCAGGGCCCCCTCCCCCACCTGAGCTGCTGCTAAGACAAGGGAACTTGCACGGGCATCCTGACTGCAACTGTTCACCCAGAGAACTGAGGACTTAAAATTCAGTCCCCTGCCCACAGCAGAGTTACAGGTTGAGCAGACCCCTAGTTCAGAGGTAACAGGAGACACATAACACACAAGTCCACTTGCCACAACTGACCAGGAGCCAACCAATCATGAACCACTGAAGCCATAGGCAGACCCCAGTGCAAAAATATATATAATAATTTAAAGAACAACAAGGTAAGGCCAGAAGAAAGTGGCAGTCCTACACGACCTGAACTGAGCCATGAAGAGGAAAGAGAAGGAAGCAACACCAAAAATACCATTATGATGATCATTGAAGCCCTCATAGACGATATGAAAAATTCCCTTAAAGAAATAGAAGAAAATACAATCAAAAAATTGGAAGAGATGAACAAACCTATGAAAGAAACATGCCAGGAACTAAAAACTGAAATAGAAGCAATAAAAAAGGCACAAAATGAGGTAAAGATGGAAATAGAAAACCTGAAGAAAAAAGCTGGAACCACAGATAAAAGCATAACAAACAGATTTCAAGAGATGGAAGATAGAATCTCTGAAGTGGAAGACTCAGTAGCTCAAATAGATATATCAGTCAAAGAAAATACTAAAACCAAAAAAGCCATAACTCAAAATGTTCAGGAAATATGGGACACCATGAAAAGACCTAACGAGAATAACAGGAATAGAAGAAGCAGAAGAATACCAGCTCAAAGGCACAGATAATGTTTTCAATCAAATCATAGAAGAAAACTTTCCTACCTGGAAGAAGGAAATGTCTATAAAGATACAAGAAGCTTACAGAACACCAAATAGATATGACCCCCAAAAAAGCCAGCGCGCCACATAATAATCAAGCTACAAAACATACAGGACAAAGAAAAAATTTTAAGAGCTGCAAAAGAAAAGGGCCAACTTACCTATAAAGGCAGACCCATCAGAATAATACCTGACTACTCAATGGAAATGATGTAAGCTAGAAGGGCTTGGTCAGAAGTTATACAGACGCTAAAAGAGCATGGCAACCAAACTAAAATACTATACCCTGCAAAATTATCAATCACCATAGATAGAGTAAACAAGATATTTCATGACAAAGTCAGACTGAAACAATATCTGTCTAGCAATCCAGTGCTACAGAGATTATTAGAGCAAAAAGTCCAACCTAAGCACCCCAGATGTACCCATGAAACCACAAACAATCAATAACCCCACAGAAAAATACTCCAGAGAAGGGAAATACAAACAAGTTATCACCAAAAATGGCAGGAATTATCAGTGGTCACTAATATTCCTTAATATCAATGGACTCAACTCTCCTATAAAATGACACACACTAACAAGATAGATACAACAAGAGAAGCCAGCCTTCTGTTGCCTACAAGAAACATACATCAACCACAAAGACAAACACAGGCTTAGAGTAAAGGGTTGGGAAAAGATTTTCCAGTCAAATGGTCCTAAGAAACAAGCTGGGGTTGCCATGCTAATATCTAACAATGTAGACTTTAAGCTAAAAGCCATTAAAAGGGACCAAAATGGTCATTACTTATTCCTCACAGGAAAAATTGGTCAAGAGGAGATTTCAATCCTGCATATTTATGCCCCTAATATAAGGGCAACTACCTATATAAAGGAAAAATGCTAAAGCTCGAATCCCACATCAATTCTCACACCCCAATAGTGGGAGACTTCAATACCCCACTTTCAACCCTGGATAGGTCAACTAGACAGAGACTCAACAGAGAAATAAGGAGTCTAATAGAGGTTATGATGCAAATGGATTTAATCGATATCTACAGATGCTTCCACCCAAATGCAAAGCAATATACATATTTCTCAGCTCCTCATGGAACTTTCTCCAAAATCGACCACATAATTGGTCATAAAGCAAATAGCAGCAGATATAAAAAAAAATGAAAATAATCCCTTGTAAAATATCAGGCCACCAGGGCCTAAAGTTAGAGTTCAACAACATCAAAAATCAAAGAAAGCCTAACAACTCATGGCCACTAAACATCACTCAGCTGAACCATCTCTGGGTCAAGGAAGAAATTAAGAAAGAAATCAAAGTCTTCCTAGAATTTAATGAAAATGAATTCAAAATGTACCCAAACTTGTGGGACTCAATGAAAGCAGACTTAAGAGGAAAATTCATAGCACTAGATGCCTATATGAAAAACCTAGAGAAATCCCACACTAAAGACCTAACAGCTCAGCTGAAAGCTTTAGAACAATTAGAAGCAAACTCACCTAGAAGGAGTAGATGGCAGGAAATAATCAAACTTAGAGTTGAAATCAATACAATTGAAACAAAAGGAACAAAACAAAGAATCAATAAATCTAAGTGTTGGTTCTTTGAGAAAGTCAACAAGATAGATAAGCCCTTATCCAAAGTAATCAAAAAACAGAAAGAGATTGTTCAAATCAACAAAATCAGAAATGAAAAGGAGGACATAAAAACAGACCCCCAGGAAATACAGAGAATTATCAGATCGTACTTTGAAAATCTGTATTCCACAAAATCGGAAAACCTAGAAGAAATGGACAGCTTTCTGGACAGGTACCATCTACCAAAATTAAATGAAGATCAGATTAATTACCTAAACAGGCCTATAACCCTTAAGGAAATTGAAGCTGTCATTAAAAGCCTCCCCAAAAATAAAAGCCCTGGTACAGATGGTGTCAATGCCAAATTCAACCAGACATTCAAAGAAGAATTATTACTGTTATTCCTCAAACTATTACACACAGTAGAAACTGAAGGAATATTTCCAAATTCTTTTTATGAGACCACAATCACCCTAATACCCAAGCCACTCAAAGACACAACAAAGACGGAGAACTACAGACCAATCTCTCTCATGAATATTGATGCTAAAATTGTCAACAAAATTTTAGCAAACCGTTTACAACAATGTATAAAAATATCATCTACCGACAGCGGTGAGCAATGCAGCCATGGCCAAGATTAAGGCTCAGGAGCTACGCGGCAAGAAGAAGGAGGAACTGCTGAAGCAACTGGAAGATCTGAAGGTGGAGCTGTCTCAGCTTCCCATCGCCAAGGTGACAGGCGGTCCCGCTTCCAAGCTCTCCAAGATACGTGTTGCCCGCAAATCCATCGCACATGTACTCTCTGCCATTAACCAGACCCAAAAAGAAAACCTCAGGAAATTCTACAAGGGCAAGAAACACAATCCTCTGGACCTGCGACCCAAGAAGACTAGAGCTAGCTATGCGCCGCCCACTCACCAAGCATGAAGAGAAGTTGAAGACAAACAAGCAGCAGCGGAAGGTGAGGCTGTACCCGCTGCACAAGTATGCTGTCAAGGCCTGATGGAGAGGCAATAAAGTGCAAGACTGGCTAAAATATATATATTTAAAATATATATATATATATAACATCTACCACGACCAGGTAGGCTGCATTCCAGAAATGCAGAGCTGGTTTAACATATGAAAAACTGTGAACGTGATCCATCATATAAACATACTAAAGGAACAAAAACACATGATCATATTCTTCTATGCTGAAAAAAGCTTTGAAAAAATTCAACACTCCTTTATGATTAAAGCCCTGGAGAGATCAGGAATACAGGGAGAATACCTAAATATAATAAAGGCGATTTACAAGAAGCCGACAGCCAGTATCATACTTAATGGAGAAAAACTCAAAGCATTCCCATTAAAATCAGGAACTAGACAAAGATGTCCTCTCTCCCCTTTTCTATTCAATATAGTTCTCGAAGTTTTAGCTAAAGCAATAAGAGAATGAAAGTAGATTAAGGGGATACAAATTGGAAAAGAAGAAGTGAAACTATCTCTATTTGCAGAAGATATGATTGAATAATTAAGTGATCCGCAAAATTCTTCCAAGTAACTGCTACGGCTGATAAACACCTTCAGCAATGTAGCAGGATACAAGATTAACTCAAAGAAATCAGTAGCCCTTCTATACACTAAAGATAGAAGAGCTGAAAAAGAAATAAGGGAAACATTACCATTCAAAATAGCTGCAAATAGTATTAAATAACTTCGAGTAACTATATCAAAAGAAGTAACAGACCTATTTGACAACAATTTTAAATCACTAAAGAAAGAAATTTAGGAGGATATCAGAAAATGGAAAGCTGTCCCATGTTCCTAGATAGGTAGGATCAACATAGTAAAAATGGCAATTCTTCCAAAGGCAATCTACAGATTCAATGCACTGCCCATCCAAATCCGAACACAATATTTTTTAGACCTTGAAAGAACAATACTCAGTTTCATTTGAAATAACAGGAAAGCCAGGATTGCCAAAACAATTTTGCTCAACAAAAGAACCTCAGAAGGCATCGCCATGCCTGACTTCAAGTTATACTATAGAGCTACAGTAATGAAAACAGCCTGGTACTGGCATAAAAACAGATCTGTGGATCAATGGAATAGAATTGAGGACCCAGACATTAACCCAAAAACCTATGAGCACCTGATCTTCGACTAAGAGGTCCAAAATATTCAATGGAAAAGGATCATTTATTTAACAAATGGTGTTGGCATAACTGGATGGTAGTGTGTAGAAAAATGCAAATAGATCCAAGCCTGCACATAATTCAAATCCTAGTGGATCAAAACAAACCCAGCCGCTTTAAACTTGATAGAAAAGAAATTGGGAAATACACTTCTACAAATTAGGACAGGTGACCACTTTCTAAATATAACACTAGTGGCACAGTCAAATATCAAAAATCATTAAGTGGGATCTCCTGAATCTAAGAAGCTTCTGTAAAGCCAAAGACACTGTCAATAGTATGAAACCACAGCCTACAGAATGCGAAAAGATTTTCAGCAACCTACATGTGATAGACGACTTATCTCTAACATATTTAAAAACTCTAGAATCTCAAGCCCAAAACCTTGAATAACCCAATCAAAATATGGGGTTCAGATCTAAAAAGGCATTTCTCAGCAGAAGAATTATAAATGGCTGAAAGGCACCTAAAATGTGCTCATCATCTTTAGCCATCAGAGAAATGCAAATCAAAACAACTTTGAGGTAGCAGCTGACACCTGTTAGTTTGGCTAAGATAAAAGATACAGAGGACAGCCTATGCTGGAAAGGATGCAGAGCAAGGGGATCACTCCTGCAGTGTTGATGGGATTGTAAACTTGTTCAGCCACTCTGGAATGCAGTATGGCGGTTTATCAGAAATCTGAGAATCAATCTCCCCAAGGACCCAGCAATACCACTACTGGGTGTATACCCTAAAGATGCACACTCACACTCCTAAGACATTAGCTCAATTTAGGTTCATAGCAGCATTATTTCAAATAGCAAGAAAGTGGAAACAACCTAGATGCCCCTCAAGTGAAGAATGGATTAACAAACTGTAGTACATCTACACAATGGAGCACTACGCAGCAGTAAGAAAAAATGATATCCTAAAATTTGCAGGAAAATGAATGGATTTGGAGAATATCCTCCTGAGAGAGGTATCACAATCTCAAAGAGATAAGCAGGGGATGTACTCACTCACTAGTGGACTCAAAACAAACCAACAAAACAACAAGAAAAAAAGCAAAGCATGCCCAAGCTCCAAGCCACAACCACTGAACAGCTTGGGATCAGAACACCTTGGACTGACTCCTTGGATCTCACCCCCCGCCCAGGGATCACCTGACTCAGTCTTGAAGTTGGGGTGAGAAAACTGGATATGCCAGGAGTGGAGGCTGATCTAAGCAATATTGGGTCAGAGGGTCCTTGGGACTGCCTGCTGCCTGCCCAGAGACTGGATGAGGAGTTGTGGAGAAGAGAGAATGACCTGATGTGGTTGGAGGGGAAAGGGACCTTGAATAAGGATATACAAGGATAGAAAGTGTGACTTCTTTGTTCATAATAATAAAAGAAAAAGAAAAAGAAAAGATCTAAAACGACAAAAAATTTGATCATTTAAATTCTCATAATTTTTATGATTCAGAGGAATTATTAGGAAATAATTAAATTTATAATAGGTTGTTGAAACTATTCTTGAGGATTTGGAATAAATTAAAATAAGTTTTTAAAAAATCTTAAAAAGTCACTATCAGCAAGTAGTTACCTTGAATAACCTTAGCCTCAAGGGAACATTTATGACATAAAGAAAAAATGAGAGTGTAAAAGAATTTCTGTGCACATATGGACTTATGGTATAGAGTTAACTTAAATAACTCCATACAACTTAGCAGCAGTCCCAAGAATGTTCATGTGTAATATCAAGAATTTTATTTCAATCATATGAAGAGTTTTGCTTCACAACTTGAGCTATTAAACAGCTTAAGAACGATTTGTTTTTATAAAAATATTATTGGTGCTGTAACAGCATGACTCCTTACAACTATCTGTAACTTCAATTCCATAAGAGCTAATGACCTCTTCTTGCCTCTCTATTGGATCAAAGAATTCACACATGCACATATGCTTGCACGGCACTCATATATATAATAAATTGATTTTTTAAAAAGAAGAGTAAAATTAACCTTTTTTACAAATCTGGTGATTTATAGACTGAAAGCTTTTCAGCATATTGCTTATTCTCTTATCAGAACTGATTTGTATCAAAGGAGCTATTGTAGGGTAGGCATTCATCACAAACTGCTGAACAGTCAGGATGACTGGGTCATACATCCATAACAGGACTGCAGTGGTTGAGATGATAAAGTCCACCCAGTACATGACCACAAAGAAAACCACCAACACCAAGATGGCCTGGGTGGCCCTTTTCTCAGGGGATGCTCTTGGGTGCTTAATGATGTGAAGGTGCTTGCATTGCCTCTGATGTCTGCACAAGATAATCACCATGTATGCACTTGTGCTCAGCATAACTCCTACAAGAAATATATCTCTGGAGATTGACACTATTAAACTCAATCCCCTGATGATGTAGTTCATGGGGAAGAGTAAGCAATATTTGGTGACCTTCATCTGGTTGATCTCACTCATGTTAGTAAAAGCACCAACATAGAAAATCTGGTTACTACTGTATGACAAGTTGAAAGCCCAAATAAATAAGAAAGCATAAATTGTGTACTTTTTCAGTTTGTGTTTATATTTTGCTAACAAAGAGGTACTGGAACTGATTGTGACAGCCTGGAACACACTCAGGAGGCAGGTGGTACAGATGGAGAGGCCTCTCATCACTCTGCTTATGTAAAAGACTGTCTTACATTTGAAGTCATTCTCAATGTTCAGTAACTCAAATATGTCTATCAGCCAAATGTTCCCTCCAGTGAGGACCATCACTATATGGATGAAGCTCAGTTGACAGGAGATCAGGTCCGTGGTCTTAGGTCTGTGACCTACGATTATGAAAGTGTAGGAAAAAAGGAGAAACATATTGGATAGGATTCCAAATCCAGTTTGGAAATTAAGGCCATTCTTCAGTGAGAACATGCATGAAAGTGTATTCATCTGAACATCATAGAGAAAGCATATTTCATAAACCTGGAAAAATAATAGAGTATACATCACACTTGTGATTCACTGGTCAGTATGTCTATATCATTCAGTTTACCCTACTTATTCTTGATTAACCCATCTTTTTAAAATATGATGTACCAGACTGGATATTATATGTGTCTATGGACATCTCCATGTATCTATCTGTATATATAACATACTAGAGATAATAAAGGCATTTACAATCATATCCTAGGCAGAATGGACATTTGTGTGCCTGTATTTCACCTGAGATTTATGCCTTAGAGATCTAATCCTATTGATTTAAATTGCTTTGTTTTACAGTTAACACCTAAAACTCTAGTGATGGACATAAAATATTAATAATATTTGTACAACTGAATAAAAAATTTTGTTGATCTGGGAAAAATTACAAAAAAATCCAAAAGAGTGGGGTGAGTCCATCTTATATTTTATAATTTCAATAAGCTCTATTTTGTAACTACTCATGTTTTGACTTATAATTCTAATGAATCACAGTAATAATTCATGATAATCCCACTATTTTCATCACAAAAGTCTATCTCAATTCATCTGTTTGCATATTCTCATTTCCATCAAGTCTTATACTCCCTATTATCTACAATTAAGGGCACCTATATAGTTGGATAACCATTGTGATTACAAATGATCCTAGATATCTTTTCATTTACTTCTCATAATATTTAAAACTTATATGAACTTCACCTCAGATTAAAAGAACTAAATTCTTGCTATTGAGACAAACACTATTCTTTTTGGTGGTGTCATAAATATTTCACAGTATGATTCCTGATAGCTTTCCAGCAGTCTGTATTGTTATCTCACCTACCTGCCTACCTCCTTTTATTTTGAATTTACCTCCCCTGGAAAAATCCCTCCCATTTTCCCATGTTTCTTGCCAGATAAGTTGTATATTATTACCTTCACTCTCCTCTTACCCTGTTCTGGATTCCCACCGTCTTCTTCCCTAATGAGCTCTGTGTCCCTCATTACCCTTCTCAGATCCCTCCTATCTTCCCATCCCTCCTTACCCTCCTCCACCTCCTGTTGTATAAAGTTTCCCCGGGCCCAACCTTGTCCGTGGCGGTTTTTGTCCCCCCAAAGAAATGAATCAGACACTTATATACTTTATACTGTTTGGCTCATATCTTAAGCACATTACTAGCTAGCTCTTTCAATTAAATCAACCCATTTCTACTATTCTACCCACCATGTGGCTTGCTGTGGCTCAACTGTATTTCTTACATGTCTGTCTTCTTCAGAGGCCTGATGGAGACTGACTAACTCCACCCTCCTTCTACCTGCCTGTGCTCTGATCCTCCACCCACTTCTATGGTGCTCTGCATAGGCCAAACCAGTCGTTTATTACAGCATACAAAGAGCATTTCCACCACACTCCTCCTCTAGATGTCATCAGCACTCACACACTTTTACAGTTTCACTCATCCATCTTACCTTTGGTGCCCATGTTCATTATTTGTCCTGGTTACCAACGTCATTATTTTATCAAGTTAATTTAATTCAGTACTTTAAAATCAGCTTTCTGAAAGAGAAATAGAAAACTTCTGCACTGACTCGGATTCTTGTGAGAAAAAGTATGTCCAATAGTATTTTCAAGTTCACTCATATATTTCACTTATATAGGTGCATGCATGCATGTATGTATACAAATTGCAGATGTTAGTGTCTGATAAACCTCTAAAACCTCCTCATGCATATGCAACAATAAACCACATGTTTGATATTTACACAAATTTTGTGCTTTTAAAGCTTAATATAGTAAAGGAATTGATTTAGCTCAATGGTCAGAGCCAAGCATTTAATTCTCCCACCAACATATGTCTATAGCTGTTGCATGTTAATACTCTGTTTTTATAGCTCTAGAATACACGTTGGAGAGATGGCTCAGTGGTTAAGAGCACAGTTTACTTTGCAAAGGACCCGGGTTAGGTCCACATCAGTGATGTGGTGGCTCATAGCCATCTATAATTCTAGTTCTGGGAGAGCCATTGCCATCTCTGACCCAGGCATGCGAGCGCCACACAGACATAGATGCAGAAAAACACTCATATGTAAAATACAATAAATCTTTTTTTGAACTTTTATTCTTCTCACATACATCACATGCAGATTGCAGTTTCTCCTCCTGTCCTGCCCTCCTTACAGTGCCTCCCCCATCCCCATCCCATTCCCAATATCAACTCCTCCTCTGTTTCCCTTCAAAAAATATTCCAGAGCTAATCTCCCATGGATATGTACCAAACATGACCTAACATGATAAAGAAGACTGACACAACTCCTCATATCACAGATGGATAGAATTTTAAATAAATAAATAAATAAACAAACAAACAAGTAAATGCTCCAGGATAACATTTCATTCAATCCTTGATCTCCAAACTGAAATAATTGTAGCCCAACTCTAATTTTAAAATTGAAAATGGACAAACCATATATGGAAATTATTTATTACTAATTAATCTATTATTAAAAGATATATAGGTACATAATAATTTATTATTAATATATAAATTATTAATGTAGCAATATACTATAAGTCATAAAAATGATGACTTATAATCAGGTAGAAAAAAATAATCTAAAATGTTTTTTTATCCCAAAGACATATAATTGAACTTCTTTATTTCATATCCTCAGCTTTGTAAATGTTTTTCCCATGAAGAAAATGAAACATCTTCTGATTTATCAATTGGCATTTTTCTCTTAGGTTCACTGGAGGTGGGACTGGCCCAGAAAAGTCTATAGCTACCATGGCTACAAATGGAGGTGTTAAAATATATAATATATAAATTGTGATAAGTCTTTTGTTTTATTGGAAAAACATTGCAATTCTGGGGTTCAACATAAATGTTCTACACATTCTAGGAAAGCACTCTACAAACACAGCAAGTCCTGAAGCTGTGGGGTTTTGTTGCTAGTCTGTTTGCTTTGTATTTATTCTTTTAATAAACATAGTACCTCACTATATGACTGATGCTGGCCTTGACCTACCTTGTAGTCCAGGATGTTCTCAAATTTTGTTTCTTCTGCTCACTGTCTCTAGCTAGAGTTGCTGGTGTGCATGCCAGTCTAAGGTATTTATTTTAATTTAATTTTTAGTTATTTATCATACATTTTTATGTGACGATTTTGGCAGTTCCAGAGTAGAAGATACAAAAGATCTATACTACCATAATGATAACCAGAAAATCAAAGCGAAAAGGACAGATTAGAGATAATAATTATACAAAGCAGTACAGTGACAAGAAGAATGAGACCTTCTATGACATTCTGGACATTCACTAACTATATAAGTAACTTACCATCTATAGGAGTGTAAACGTCAGGGTTGCTCAGCAAAAGCATTGGTGCACATACAAAACAGTCACAGGGAATGAAGGGCATTGCTCTTCCTGGATTTCAAAAAGTATAAGTTGTAAAATTAAGTTGTAAGTACTAAAACCTAAGTGAACCCATAAACATTCATAACAGTGAGAAGTCAACACTATTGCATTGACCCAGAACCAAAGACTAAGCAGTTTGCATGCAGCTGTCAGGAAAAAAATATACAAGAAAGAAACCAAGAGCTACTTCCTGCATAGCTCTATATACTCAGGAGAAAAATGACTTTACCACTTTGTTATCATAATGTTTAATATAGAACATTATTGTTTTCAGACTTTATGTGATTTTTTTATTCTGCTTGGAGAAGATAATGCGCATACCACTTTTAAGTTTTACCATGTTTAGTGGGTAGTGACCTAAAAGCAGTATGACTGCTCAGCGAGAACATAGATTATGTGACTCTCTGGTGACAAAGTACATGATGTTGGCTGATGTCCTGTCCATTATCAGCAACACTAATTAGTCTTCAGGAATCCCAGGAAGATGAAGACCTCAGCCACTCAGATTAGTTCCATGAAATCTTTATGAAATGCATGATGGCAGCAAGGATAAATATTATTATTTATTAATTTATAGATTTGTCTGATACTCTTACATAATTAAAATACACGAATTATTATTAGGAAATTAAATGCAGCCTAGGTGCAACTGGAAGAAAACAGATGCTGACTAGACTATTACAGTCTCACAGGTATGAGCCAGTTCAACTGAGATGAAGCAGCAGCAGCAGCAGAAATGTCTGCAGAGACTGTGGAGAAGCAGTCATACCCCGAGCTTGATCTCAAGTCATATGGTGTAAGTCTGGGAACGATTTTAAAATGTTCACTAGACGTGTGTGTGTGTGTGTGTGTGTGTGTGTGTGTGTGTTTTAAATTGTTGGACTATGAGGACTAAGAACAAATCAATAGGATATTGTGTGCCGAGGCTGCTATCATGAATACCTGTACAGCAATTGTGTGACAAACTGAGAGTTACATCAAATATGTTTAATAAAATGAACCTTAAAGAAAATGAAGGGTATGTTCTCTATTTTAGTGTTGACTTAATCAGATCTGTGGACCTTGCCTAGTGCACCAGAGCACATTTTTAATGTGCATTACTCAAAACACACTGAAAATTATATAATGCTTGCAGACATAAACTCACGTTACTATCACTTGTTCTTGTTGTTGTTATTTGTGTGAGTGTGGGTGTGCATGTTTCTCTGTGTGTGTGTGTGGGTGGAGTCACTTAACAACATTTGTTGCCATCATTTTATTCTATATTTAAAAACAACAATTTTATAATCCTACATTATATTTTCCACTTTAACTTTGCTGGTGTGTGTGTGTGTTTGTGTGTGTGTGTGTGTGTGTGTGTGTGTGTGTGTTAGTATTGTTGGATAGAGACTCTCTCTGTAGCTCAAACTGACTTCAATAAAATGCTTTATTTACCAGTCTTACCCTTTACGAGTACCACTACACCTGCCTATGTTTTCTGTTTTAATCTCTCTTATACATTAGTAAATGATATTTTAGGAAAATTAAATTGAACTTGTGATTCAGCAGCTAAACTTTAATTTACTTGGCAGTTTTTGTAAGTGTGTTTCAATGAGTGGTTGTATTTTGTAACTACTAAAAGAAACCTAGAAGATTATGACTTTAAATAATTTTATACTATTTGATAATTGAAAATATTTTCTCGCTACTAATGAAAAACTTACTCAACATTATATGGGTTTCAACGTTACAAAGTTCAATTTAGGAAACTTGAAATATTAAAATGGAATTTATTTCATTTAAACACTAAATCTGCTTCTGAAATTTCACAGTTAAATTTTGGTAAGGATAAATTCACAAAGGTTTCATAAGTAAGTGAGATGAGGTTTTCAGATACTTCTGAAGTAAACAGAATCAAAAGATTTTATTAGAATTCATTGCCATAGAATAAACAAATCTATGTAAAAATTTTTAAAACTCAATGTATAATGTTAATAACATCTTACGTGTTACTATGAGTTGAAACTACCCTAAAAAACATTCCTAAGCATATGCAAACTAAACAGATCAGAAAATTACTGATAAACATTATGATAAACATTAAATTAGTTAATAATTATTGTTTAAGTTTCATATAAATCAATGCATACACTCAGGTGACTTGAGAAAGGTAGAAAAATGAGAAAATACAAAATACACTTTAAATATACATTAGTATTATAAATGTACTCCTGAAAATCAATAAATGTGTGTTCTTTGGTTTTCAATTGTAAGGTATTTTCTTGTGTTTTGTGACTGCTACGGAAAACTAACACATGTGGTAATACCTAGGTAGGATTATATTTTTAGAAATATAGGAGTACATACTTGGGAGAATTTAGTCATATATGATCATTAAAATATTCTATTAGAGCTCACTTTTTACATATACATTATGTATTGTGTACATTCATTGGGAAAGATGATGGGTTTCATGGCATTAATGGTCAACATACCCATTGAGCCGTTCCTGTCTCTACCCTCCTATGCTCCTTTCTCACTGGCCCACATTCTAGGGTCACAAACATTATATTCAGAGATCACAGTAAGTAAAATTTATGTTCTTTTGCAACTCATTATACTCATATTTTTATGTTTACAAGCATCTGTTATGTTACAAAATACAGTATGGCTCAAAAGTAAAAGTCTATGCAGAGAATTTTCTAATCATTTTATTACAGAAAATTCACTCACCACTTACTTACAACTCTCAGTATATCAATGAAGAGAAAAACACTCACCTGACCAGGCCTTTGATAACCATCCATGTGTAATGAGGCCTTATGAAGTATTTATAAGGAAGGAATGTCATCAGTTCATCTCTCTCTAGACCCAGAATTATCTTGTCATCTGCATAGGGAAGTTCTGACCTTGAGGTTGTTAGAAAGTGATCATCAAATGGAAGAGTGAACTTCTCTAATCCCAGGAAAACAGTAGTGTAGGAACAGCTGAGCTCTGGGTTTCCCATGTGTGAGCCATTCTCCCCAGGCCATATCTGTCTGTATGGATTAGCTGATCCCAATCCTTGTGAACAAAACAAATGGAAAAATAATAACATCCAATTTTAGAAATGTAGAAAACATTTTTCATTCCCCAAGGTTTCCTTCCTACTTTCAAAAACATTTTTAATAGCCTCCAAACTTACTTGACAGTGGCTTCAGTGTCTCTTCCAGAAGGAAATAACAGCTTTTTTAAAAATTAAAAAAGTCACTTCAAACACACTTAGGAAAAGTAGTTTTTTTTTACAGAAGACAAAGTCTTGAGGACACAGTCAAAAAGTAACATAACTGTGTTCTCACCAGCAAGTGGGATGTGGGGGTAAGTCTATGAATCAGTTGTTAGAATGCATTCCTAGAAATTATTGTACATGTGGGGCACCATCAACATATCAAACCTTCTAGTTTATATGCACAGGTAAGGGTGAGGAATCTCAAATCCGTTGCAAGGATCAAATCTTCAATAAAAATCATAGACGAAAACTGCCCCTAATTAAGGTAAGAAACATACATACAAATACAGGAAGTAGACAGAACACCAAAAAATAAGACCATAGAAGAAAATTTTCATCACATCTCACATTTAAAACATTAAGTCTACAGAACAAAAAAGTACTGAAAACTCTATGAGAAAAACTGCTGGTTACAAGTAAAGGAAAATTCATCAAAAGAACAGCTGATTTCTCAAAGAAAACTTTGAAATCTAGAAGACCCTGGAACAATATGATTGTTTAGATTCAGCCAAATCACCAAGAGTCAACAACCTAAACAGAGCCATAACAAATGCGGAGCCTGATACAACAATAACAAGCCTTTCAGTTAAGAGACATCCAGGACCTAAAGGACTCATGGCAGGATTCTCCCAGGCATTCAAAGAAGACCCAGAACCAGTCATTCTCACACTATTTTTAAAAAGGAAAAAGGACAAGAAGCAATAGCTCAGTTGGGTCCACGTGCTACTGTTCTCTGTCTGCCATAAATTGAGTAATTAAAAACTGAAAACTGTTTCCTCCTTCAAGTGTTACAATCAAGAACCACAATTACAGAGCACCAGCCACCAAAGGCAAAGCAAATGTTCCGGGTTTTGTTTGTTTTGGTTTTTCATGACAGGGTTTCTCTATGTAGTCATGGGATTCTCTTTTGTAGACAAGACTGACCTTGAAATTAGAGATCCAGCAGCTTCTGCCTCTAGCGGGCTAGGATTCAATGTGTGCACCATCACCCCCAGTTTAAAAGTTTTTAAAATGAGTATCAATGGAACGTTGGCCAGGGCTCTCAGTGTTATTGGGAGAGTTTAGGATTTGGTAATTTGGTAAGCTTTTCCTTCTAGCTGGGGGAACACTGGACTGAGGAATGACTGTAAAAGTATACAGTCTCTTTTGTGACGTGGGGAGAATACATCTCATGACTTACTGTGGCAAGTAAGCTACCTGATTTGTGGTGCCTCACATGGATCGGGTAGCTGGTTATATACATATCTATAAGCATATTCTTTTTTCTTTGTAGTGTGTTTAGGATGCCCTCATCCGCATTTTACATTTCTTGAAATTAAATATCAAGATCTATTACAGAACCAATACGTAAAAAGGAAGGTTAGTCATACCATATTGTGTATTTCAAATAAGGTTATACCATATTGTGTATTTCAAGTAAGTTCTTAAAGCTGAGCCATATTTCCGGATCATACAATTTCTACTCAGTTTGTATTTTCAGACTAAAAGTGCCTATGTTTTTTTTTCCTGAAAAAAATTGGGTTTTTTTTTTTGAAGCATTGTAATTAAATTGTTATGGGTTGTTTCATCAATACCTTTTGCATTAAATCCATCTAAAAGTAAAAAAAAAAAAAAGAAAAAAAAAAAGAAAACTACTGTACAAAACCAGTTTCACTCTACTACCAAAACCAAGTACTGAAAAGAGAGGAAGGAAAATTGCAGGTTAATATTATGATGTGAACAGAGTAAGAAATAATAAAATATTTGCAAACAAAGTACAAATTTATACCAAAAATAGTATACATCATAAACATGTTTGCTTTCTCCCTGAAATGTAGACATGGTTCAACAAGTGAATAAATACAATAAGCCTTGATCCTGGGAATTCTTTTCATCTGATACCTTCCTCAGTTTATTTCTTTGATGTCTGGATGTTTTTAGTTGCCTGGTTTAGAGTTACCCCAAGATATTTTACATTGTCTGAGGTTATTGTAAAAGGTGTTATTTTCCCTGTTTATGCCTCAGTCTATTTTTCATTTGTAGATAGGAGGGCTTCTGGTGTATGTGTTTGTGTGTGTGTGTGTGTGTGTGTGTGTGTGTGTGTGTGTGTATGTGTGTGTCTGTGTGTGTGTGTGTGTATGTCTGTTTGTGTTGTATCCTGCTACTTTGCTGATATTTATCAGGTGTAGGCATTTCTTGGTAGAAGTTATAGGGTCACTTATGCATATTACATCACCTATTTCTTTTCTATTTGCATCCCCTTCATGTCCTTCAGTTACTGTATTGTTCTAGTTAAGACTTCATGTATTTTATTGGTTAGGTATAGAGAGAGTGAATGTTCTTGTGTTCTTGGTTTTAGTGAAAATGCCCCTTTCTCCATTTAAGTTGATATTGGCTAGGAGCTTGTTATTGGTTGCCTTTATTATGTTGAGAAATGTCCCTTGTATTGCTTAATATCTATAGAACGCTTTGAGATTTCTACTTACACAAGTCAGAATGACCAAGATCAATAAAATAAATCATAGTTGATGATGGGAAGTAAGGGGAACACTTATCTATTGCTGGTAAGAGTGCAAACTTGTACAATTACTATGGAAATTAGTGTGACGGTTCCTCAGGAAGCTGGGAAACAATCTACCTCAAGATCCAACTATACCACTCCTAGGAATATAACCAAAGGTGCTTCATTTTACTTCAGAGATACTTGATCAAACATATTCATTGCTTCTCTATTTATAATGCCCAGAAATTCATAACAAGCTAAATGGCTATCAACAGATGAAGAAAGAAAATATGTTACATTTACACAATGGAATATTACACAGCCATAAAATTTAAGGAAGG
>PVIH01024960.1:0-21633 GCA_004025045.1 Sigmodon hispidus | reverse complement strand
TGACAGCCTATGTTGGAGAGGATGCGGAGCAAGGGGAACACTCCTCCATTGTTGGTGGGAGTGTAAGCTTGTTCAGCCACTTTGGAATGCAATATGGCGGTTTCTCAGAAAATTGAGAATCAATCTCCCCAAGGACCCAGCAATACCACTTCTGGGTGTATACCCTAAAGAGGCACATTCACACTCCAAAGGTATTAGCACAACTATGTTCATAGCAGCATTATTTGTAATAGCAAGAACCTGGAAACAACCTAGATGTCCCTCAACTGAAGAATGGATTAACAAACTGTGGTATATCTACACAATGGAATACTACTCAGCAGTAAGAAAAAACGATATCCTAAAATTCGCAGGCAAATGGATGGATTTGGAGAATATCCTCCTGAGCGAGGTATCCCAAACTCAGAAAGATAAGCAGGGGATGTACTCACTCATTAGTGGTCTCTAAACAAACAAACAAGAAAAAAAGCCAAGCATGCCCAAGCTGCAAACCACAACCACTGAACAGCCTGGGATCAGAAACACCCTGGACTGACCCTTCGGATCCCACTCCAACTATAGGAACACCTGACTCACTCTTGAGGGAGGGGGGACAAAACTGGATTTGCCAGGAGTGGAGACTGATCTACACATTATTGGGTCAGTGGGACCATAGGACTGTCTGCTCCCTGCCCAGGGAGGGGATGGAGAGTTGTAGAGAAGAAAAAATGACCTGATGTGGCAGGAGGGGGAAGGGACCTTGAATAAGGATATACAGGGATGGAAAAAAAATTCAGAGGGAAAGGTGAACACAAAGTAAATATATGTGTACCAATCTTAAAAAAACAAAAAAAGAAAAGAAAGTGAAACAACTGGGCAAAGAAGATATTTAAAGCAGGCATAGATGGTATGGCGTTCCGTAGAAGTGATGAAGTCAGGCTGAGGACTCTTTAATGTAGCTTTTGCCCTAAGATGTTGGCTGGGTGAGAATTGGGGATACAGCTCAGTTAGTGATGTGCTTACCTAGTGTGCAAGAAGCCCCAGGTCACTTTCCAGCATTGCACAAACTGGGTGTGGTGGTAGATGCCTGTAGTCCAAGTATTTGTATGGTAGAGGCAGAAGGAATATAAGTTCAAGGGCACTCTCAGCTACAAAGTGAGTTCTAGACTTGCCTGGGCCACCTGAGACCTCACTGAAAAGGGGAGATGCACTAGAATGCAAAACTGGAGAACTGGATGCCCTCCCACTTCTGTTAACTACCCTAGGTCCTCTTAAAAGTCAGTTGGCTTCTGTAGGCTACAGCTAATTCACTGGAACACAGGGGAGACTGTAATGGACAGGAAGGATTTGTTCTGTGTCTCTAGAATGCCTAAGACTGAAGGAAATTTTCTCTATGGTTCAGAGAAAGAAGCCACCCCAGTCACTATCATGACAGATAAATTTGAAAAACCACATATTAAAATCACAATTATTTTAAGCTAAGATAATCTATTTCAAAAGTTCAAATAAAATCAATGAATGACATTTCTGTTGTGTAAAGGAGAAATTGGAAGACTCAAAGTTAATCTGTAAGCCCTATCTGCCCAAAGATCAGGTAAATTCCTGGAATACTGGGAGTTGTACCAAGCCCCATGGGAAATACAGCGGCCCAATGAATTTGTCCTTAAAAAGCCCTTACAACATGTCCAGGGATTCCACAGATGGTTCTGATCTGAATCCATTGTGGTCAGTACTTAATTAAAGCTTGCTTCAAATATGGCTCAAGATTGTGGAACTGGTTTTTCTCTTTCAAATGTCACTTTTAACAAGATTGTTAAAGGTTTGCAAACACACTTCCTGTAAGAGAAGAGCTACTACTAACCACATCAAAGTACCAAACCATGTGGGATCTTCAGCAACATACTTCTTTGTTTAGTAAAAACTATACCAAAACCAAAAGTTCTCCTGAGCATATGACAGTCATCTGTGCACAGTGTCCCCAAGTTTCCACCAGCTGGCTGAGAATGCTTTAGCTGTGACATTCTGGCCTTGTCCTTGGGCCTAGGGGCCACCCCAGACTTTCAGTCTAATAATTAACATATTTGTTTGACCTACAAGAGAGGAGATATGGAAGGTGTGTATACCTTCATCTGATCTGGGGTCTAGCAACCATCTGAGTGTACCCCTGGGGTACAGAAAGAAACCTAGTGGAATAAGTCACCTTGACACAAATAAGCTATGGCAGGAGCAAAGATGTTCTCAAGAAAGACAGTTGTGCTCAAGCCTGTGGCTGTCAGACCATTGAAAGTCACCATCAAGGAATTGGAACTTCTCTTAACACCACGGTGCAGGGAGGGAAAGGCTGATCTTGGTGACAGGCGGAGGAGGAGGAGCTCTTTTCTACTCTTACTATCACTTGTCCCTTTAATGGGGGACTTGGGGACTGGTGGCCAAGCCTGGCTTTTTAAGCCTTCTAGAACCCAGACTTTTGACCACAAACACTCCAGTAACAAAACTGCAATTTCTGTTTCTAACCAACCTTTAACAGAACAAACTTTTAACATGACAAATACACAAGGTTTCCATGCTAACTCACAGCCTCCTCTGCAGGCATGCCAGCATCAGCAGTCAGACAGCATTCCAGGTTTCTCTTAACTCAGTGACTTTCTCAAAATCAACCTACAGAGAAGATAGATTCCAAGACCATCTCCCAGGAAGGCCCTGCCACACCCAGGGATAACATTGACATTTTACACATGATACAAATAAAAAGAAAAATTCACAGCATCTATAGAACAATGCCCATGCATGGCATGTAACTTTTAAAATTCAGGTTTTCTTTCATGAATTGATCATCTATTCATTTATATGAGCATTCTTTGAATTTGTAATAAATATTGGGTTCATTTTGAGAAATGTCCAGTGTGAATCAACATGTTGCTAGAGTTGTTAAGGTCAGAGCACAGACCTTGGCAACTACAACAGGTCAGGCTCAGTCACTGCCCTCAACAGGTCAAACAAACAGCCTCTTTAAGCTTCTAAGCCCAGCCGTCTTTTGTCTCTAGTTTTTGACTCTTTACATCTATTCTTCTAGAATGAAATTCAAACTGCTTTCCTGATCATATTAATTCCTCTCAGATGCCTTTTTACACAGCTCACCCATCTGTTAGGGCTTTTCCTGTACACTATAATGATCTCTATCTTTGGCTGGCAGTGCTTCCTGCTGATCTGGTGTGACTAAAAGCAGGGACATTGGGTAACTCCAAAGTCCAGGCCACTGTTTGAACCAGTCTTTCCCAATGCTTCTTCTCCCCAAGGCAGTGTGGCTCCTTTCCTTCTCCCACAGTGCTTTGCGGAAGGACAGTATTTCCTAACAGTTGACAGTGAGAGATTCAGGACTCATCTCTAGTTTTACCCCTTCCTAACTGTGTGACTTCAGTCTCTGAACTCTTGAGTTTCAGACATTTCACTCAGACATGGAGCTCCTGATGCCTCCGGGGCTGTTGCAGAGCTTCAGTGAGATAATGTCTGACAGGTAGTAGGCGCATAGTAGGTATTCAGTGACGGTGCCCTTGCTGCTGTGGCTGCTGTTTTGCTGGGGTCAAGTTGTCATTTACGTGGACCTCTGTGAAAGTAAGGCTTGCTGTTCTCCAGGCTAGAATATGTCATGCATTTCTTCAGGATAGAACATAATAGTCCAGTGCCCAAGATAACTGGTTCTCAAGTTAAAATCTGGGCTCAGTTTCTTACCAATTGGGAAAATTACTTAATATCTGAAAGCACCAAGAGTTGGATATAATAAAGCTGTTTTGTAATGGGGCAAAGTAGGATGCTACACAGTGTACTGTCATGAGAAACTGATAAAATGCAGCCATCATCAGTAAGTGCTGAGTATCTTCCCTGGCTGCTCTCAACACCATGGTCATCGTCTTCTGTGATTTCTAAATCCTTGGCACTTACCATTAATCCTCATGCTTTATTATTTCTTCTTTAAGGGTCAAGATCTTGGTCTAATATACTCTACCACTGGTACCTACTACTATCATGTAGTTTATAGTGTGTATAGCCATCCTGTCAGGAATGAAAACAGGTCCCAGGAGAGATGCAGGTACCCTTTTCTTTAGCTATCAGATTATTGAAACAGTGAAATCCCAGAAATTGGAATCCCAATGTCAAAAGCCAGATGTGCTAGTATCTGTAACCCAGCATTATAAAATGGAAGAAACAGGAGGAGACGCCAGCCTAGTTCCAGGCTCCGTGAGAGACCCTGCTTCAACACAGTAGATAAAAAGTGATGGGGCAGGACATGTAACACCTACTCCTACATATAGGTACATATACATGTCCACACACATGTACACATACCACACACATGCACTGCACACAAATATACTACACAGAAAATCTGTTGATATTTGATAATTGGATGATTAAAAAGGGGAGACAAGGATAATTTTATGGACACAGCTAGCGACAAACATAAATACACTAAAAAATAAATTTAGAAATGTGGAATTAAGGGATAGTGGGACATTTTGGTGTTTAACACAAAGCTGAACAGGACAGCTCAAAGAGGAGGAGCTGTGACCTGCAAGCAAAGACCTGCCTCTGTGAGGACAACAGACCAGTTAACTCCATTCCTATGGGAACTAGGTCTCCATCATGCTTCTCATAGACATTCGGTGGTTCTCAGTCTGTGGGTAGCAACCTTTTTTGGGGTCAAATGACCCTTTCACAGGAGTGGCATATCAGATATTTACATTACAATTCATAAAAGTAGCAAAATTAACAGTTATGAATAGCAATGAAAATAATTTTATGGTTGAGGTCATCACAACATGAGGAACTGTATTAAAGGGTTAGGAACATTGAGAACCACTAGACTAAGTGCTTAATAAATATTTACCAGTCAGATGTAGGTCTATAATCCATGAAGGCTGAGGCAGGTGGATTGTGAACTCAAGACCAGCCTAGGCTACATAGTGAGATAACTTCTGTCTGGGTTTTATGGCTTCTATTGTTGTGAAGAGACACCATGACCATGACAATTCTTATAAAGGAAAAACATTTGATTGGGGTGGCTTACATGTTCAGAGGCTCAGTCCATTATCACCATGGTGGATACGGCAGCATGAAGACAGACATGGTGCTGGAGACATCTTGCACAGGCAACAAAAAGTGGTCTGAGACATGGGTGTGAGCATATATGAGACCTCAAAGCCTACCTCCACAGTGACACACACTCCAACAAGGCCACAGCCACAGCCACACATCCTAACAGTGTCACTCCTTCTGTCACCTGCTCAAAGACCTTGCCCTTGATGGTGTCTCTTTAATTACTGTGAAATGTTATAGTAAAGCACTATAATATCTTTGAAGCCACTTACTTAAGTTGTAACTTGGCTATTCTCATGCAGACATGAATTCTTAAGATATCTCAAAAATAATTCAGACAGTAAGACCATCACTATAAGTTATAGACAAGAGTCTGTTCTATGAGACCTCAGAAATGGTTAACAGTATAGGGGACTTTGACTTTTGACAGTGTCATATCCATTCTCTTTTGTTCTAGAACACCACATGTCACTCTCACCTCAGCCCCACAACTCAGCTCAGTGATTGAGCAGGGCTGGATAGGTGGATAGGTCCTTTTTCCTGATCACAGAAAACCAGTCAGAAATGGTCACGTACAACCCAGGCCTGAGGCAGTAAACCAATTCCATGTCTAGCCATAGTGACTAAATCAGGGATGACCACTTAGGTCAATGAGTGTTAGGATCAGGATTTTATTGAAACTGTTAGAAAATCAGACTTCTTTTTGCTGGAAGTTATAGCTGAAAAAGTGATATCCAAGTCCAAACTGCCATGTGTCACAGTGAACATGAAGCCATCACAGATCAAACAGAGTCACAACAAAGACAGATTGACTTCTAAAGACACTAATCCAGAGACAGTTAACCCTGGCTGTTTTGTGTACCAGTATTATCCCACATGTGCTTAAGCCAAGTTGATTAAGGTTGAATCAGACTATAGATTCTCAATGGATGGACTCCTGGCTGACAAATTGTTTAGGCAGCTCTCACTTTAAATTCAGTAAAAATACAGCCCCTCTATTTAATTTACCAGCTGGGTTATTATGTTATAAACCTAAAACAAGAATGCCTTTTGTAAAAATTTTTGCTTGAGAACTTATAATTGCACCTGAGGGTACACAGCTTACCCATTCCACACTGAGATAGCATAACCAAACCAGGAAGATGAGCAGACCACAAAGGCTGCAGCAGAAACAATCTGGGCTCCAATCAGCTCATCTCAAACACTGGGAAGCCCGATTTATGCTTTAGCAATGAATTTGCCACATTCTAAAGTGCTGACACAAGGAAAGCTATACACTGAGAATGTGATGTTAGGAGGCAACAGTGAGCCTGCCTGCTCAGACACTGCTACAAACAACAGAAGGGATCCCTGCCTCATACTATAGCTGAGAGAACCTAAACTATCATTCTTCATTCCACTGCAACTTGGGGTCCAAGTATCATAGGAGCAAATGCCACTGATGCCACAAACAGAGCATGAATAAAGAGCAAAGGATGAAACAAATAAACCAGTATTGAGGATGCACATTTTCAAGACTAACCCCTGAACTTCAATGTTTCCAATATTCAGTATCTTTTTTTTTAATACTTATAGTTGATGTATAGTACAAGTTTAGATACTTTATTAGTATAAAATTTCTGTCTCTCCAGCTACAGTGTGAGTCCTTTCAGGCACACAACCTTATCTTCCTATACATACAATAGATCTGAAATAAAATAGGTGAAAATATATGGCAGAAGCCAAAGAGGTAGTATATGCCCATGAGCTTAGCACTGGAAAGGCAGGGGTTTGAGTTTGAACCAGCCTTGGCTACATACTGAGATCCTGTCTTACAGACATACACAGAGAGAGAGAGAGAGAGACAGAGACAGAGACAGAGACAGAGACAGAGAGAGATTTTTAAAAAAGAAAAAGTCTGATAAAATTACCTAAACATTCAAAGACATAAATTCTCCCAAACTAGCTAAGCCTGGCTATGCTCAGCACCTAAGATCAGATGATATAGGATGCAAAATATAGGTAATCATTTTGATGTGAGAAAAGATGCCTTACCAGTGGATAAGGCCTCCTCCCGAACATCTTCCTCAGCAGGCTGATGAATATTCCAGGATGTTTTGGGAAGCAAAGAGATTTCTTCAGGTGATGTTAATCTCACCATGTCCATATGATTACTCTGGAATTGGTACCGAGGGATGAAGCAGATTTTTCCTTGTTTGAAAATGTCCTTGATGATCTCTTCTGTCTCAATTTCATCTTGCATGCTCAAAAAGATGGAAATTCTTTTGGAATTTTGATACTGACTGTGGGCAATCACCTAGGTAGAAAATGACAGTAATTATAATTTTAAAACTGTATTTTTCATAAACTAGTAGCTCCTCTTACCAATTTCTCCAAGTAAAACGATACAGTGAGTTAATGCTATGTTCTGATACCTGGCTTTTATCTCTGTACTTAAGATTTGCACATTCAATGATCCCTTTACCTCTCTGGTAGGCCTACTGTCTGCATAGAAACTCATGAAGACATGAACTGGAAAAGCTGTCTATCTTTAGAATTCCAGATGTGAACCCAGTTTCCAGGACATGACAGAGTTACTCAAAGATTTTTGGCCTATTTTCTCTTTGAAATTTGGATCTCACCAATTTTCCAGGCTTTGAATTGTTGAGTATTTCTCCCATCAATTCTACTCATTTAAGCCCAACCAATACCTAACCATCCTGATCTCTTTAAAAGAACCTTACTTTTTAAAGAACAGACAACTTATTACTTCAGTCTGTGTAAGCTAAGCCGGAAGACAATCACTGCTTGCGTGTCCTAAATGTGTCCACGAGTTCTCACACAGAAGGTGCCTTGTAACAGTCTATTAGCTCTACCAATTCTAGTCCATTCAATTGGGTATTCACAAAGCTCATTAAAATAGAACCAAGGGGCTCCCGGTGTAAGAATTCTTATTTAGTGGAATCACTTATCAGGCAGAAGGAACTAAAATTTGATAGAAACTTCCCCAGACTCAGAAGTTGGCCCTTAAGTCCCTTTTTTCCCTCCACGTCTTTTCTATTCTCTCTTGTCCTCCAAGCTCAGAAGAAAAGGGTAATGAGCTTACATGTATGACTGGCAGAAAGATAAAGGTAAAGAAAACCAAATTACACTTGACAGAAAGAGAAGAGAGAAGTCAAGCAAAGCATGCCAAACCAGGGCTGAGGACGAAAGTCAACCAACCCCTGATTTCTGAAAAGCTGCAAAGCTGTTAGGAGGCTTGGCATGAGTGAAGCGAATGGAAAGGGGGAAACCCACCTTTGGATCAGGCCTAAGGCTTTGACACCACTTACTTGGGAGAAAGCACTTTTCCTAATCTCTTTGAGTGGTAAGCACACAGCTGAAATTCAGAGTGAGACTATGCATATGCATTTGCCTTCCTTCCTTCAAGCCCACAGACATGCTATTTGTCAAGAGGAGAGGATAAAGAGAAGCCATCATAACAACGAAGACAATAAAGCACAAATCTAACTAACTCCTACAAGACAGGGAGAATGAGACAGTGCTCATAGACAAAGCAGTTAAAAATGGACACAGGAGATAGGCCAAGTCCATTCTTCTCTTAGAATTCCAACCAGTGTCTACAAAATCAGAGGGAATCTTGTAGCTAACACACTTTCTTCCATAAATATGTACAGACAAGAAGGGCCAGTAGTTTCATTCAGTGGTGGAAGGTTTCAGTACCAAGTATAAGGTCCTCAGTTGACTCCCAATATCCCCAAAGGACATAAATACGCATAGTCAATAAGTAATTTTCAACCACTTTGGAAAGCCAAAATATAAAACAGAATTTTAAAATAAAAAAAATGGAGAAAAAAAATGATTCAATACAAAACAGATAATTCAAAGAATGGAGGCTAATTTTTACTTCTAATTAGTTTTCTCAGACAAACTGAAAACAATAACTGAATCTATTAAACATCAATAGACTGCTGTGGAAAGGAAGCAGTAAGAGACATAAGAAATAATTATTGGAAATTAAAGCCATGATTATCAGAATGAAAACAATCTAGGAGGAAATCCTGTGTGAGGAGACACATTAGAAGAAAGAAAAAAGAAAGAGAGAAAAAAAAGGAAGAAAGAAAGAAGGAAAGAAAGAAAGAGAAAGGAAGAAATGTTAAGAGACACATATGATCAATCTAGACTTTTTACTAGCTAATTAACAAGAATTCCTGGAACATCCAAAGGAAAACTAGTACTCAAGATGTGGAGGTCTAAATGAGAATGGACATCATAGGCTCATATGTTTGAATATGTTGTTCCCAGTTGAACTATTTAGGAAGGATTAGGAGGTGTGTACCTTCTTGTAGAAGGTGTGTCACTCAAAACGATAAGCAGTAAGGAAACCAGGAATGCTAAACCCTAAGGGTTGTCTCTTCAAAGGAGCAGATGTAGTTGTTTGCTGCCCAGAAATTGGGCATGAATTTGGTTAATAGTTTGGTGACCTCTGAACTACCGCTATGACCAGACTACACATGGTTCTCCCATATTCTTATGCTTGTCTCAGCCATCTTCCCTAGATCCATATCTTGAGCATTGTTTCTTGGCCAGTACAGCCCATCTTTACGAGAGATGCTACATGTACTTTACAAATGGGAGCAGAGGTGGTTAACAGCCTGGTGACCTTTGCACTACCTGTATGATCAACGCCACACCAGATATTCCCACAGACCTTTAACATGTCACATATAGTCAATCTATACAATTCATCTTAATGGGAGAGAACACCTGGGAAATAATTTCAGTCTTAAGCTTTGTTGTACACACAGGATTGAATTAATTATCACCTAAAAACTTTTCCCCCAAAAGATGATGTCTTTAAATATGCCTAAAATAAACTGTCCTGTGTCAGACTCAAGAAGTTTGAACCAATACCAGCTACTTGGTTGTGTTGAGCCAGACTTCTTTCTTGCTTTACACTAATGACACTCTTCTGGCCTCTGTGAAGAGGGTTTCAAAATCCCACAGCCCATGGCAGACCCAGTCTTTCTCTCTCTCCCTCCCTCCCTTCCTAATCTGGTGGATAAGAGGTAAACTCTCTACACACACACACACACACACACACACACACACACACACACACCACAATACACTTACATACACACAGGCAAAACATCCATACATATGAATTAAAAATAAAGGTTGCCGATCACATACATATTTTCTTTGAAAATAATTTAAAGATATACTTTTAAAAACTTGAGAAGGAAAGGCAACGAGTTCCAGATACAACCCTAACTCATAAACAGAAACCCAACGGATGACTGTGTGGATACACTTAACTCATGCTAATTAATCTGTCCATAGATAAACTCAAATTCTAGTTTTGCCAAAAATAAAGGAAGATGCGATTTGAAACTCCTAGAAAATCAGACCCAAATTCAGTGTATGTTCTAAGAATAGATAAATAAAATATAGTACATTTTTGAACAGTTCTATCACTTTGCCAGCCAGTGATACAACTACCCCAGACCTACATTTTTTTCATTCTCCGGCTTCCTCTGCTAGATCTTCTGATCCTTTAGGGGCAACAGTCTTTTTCAGCTCTATAACCCAATACACAGCAAAATGCTTTACTACTAGGTATTAAACACATGTGAATGAATTAAATTCAAACCGTGGTTCTACATCTACATCTGCTAAAGCTCGCAGCAATGCCTTTCCCCACCATAACAAAATAACTTCCTTTGAATGAACAAACCAGCCCTTTCCATACTCCCTCAGAAGCTCCGCCCCCTGCCAGACTGACGCTACGAGCGCGCCCGAGAGGACGCGCACGCACGGGCGAGGGGTGCGCTTGCGCAGACACGCGAGCCGAGCCCAAGCTTCCAGGCGTTTAACATCCCGCAGCCTTCTCGCACCTTCTGAGTAAGGAGGTGAGACTGGCGCAGCCGTTCCTCCGCGCTTAAAGCCCGCAAACGCTGCTTCAGTTCCGCCCGCAGGCTCCGCTTGGCGCTGCTCACTGCGACCGCCGCCATCACGTGGCAAGCACCGCCCCGACCACGCCCATCACCCTCGGCCGCAGGGGGCGTGGCCTTTGTAGGCGAGCAAAGGTGCACTGGCCACTTAGGCGTCCGAACTGGCCCTCATCTTGTGGCAGCAAATGACAGCGTTCTCTGGCCTTCTTGGCCTTACCTGCTTGATAGCTGGGGATTGTGTACGTAGCCCAGTACATTTACCCTCCCTCACAGTCTAAGGAGGTAGCCATGCTTCTGCAGAGGGTCTAACAAAGGCCGTCGCGGACTCGGTACTCATCTAATTACCTTAATGTGGAGCACAGGGCTGAAAAGACTTCAGAGGAAAGTCAGAGCAAGCCAGAAGAGCTTACATCATTGCCAGTGGACGCTTGGCTCTTCTTGGCCAAAGGATAAAACATTCTGCTTTAGCATAAAATGCCTTTTTCAGCCAGTTGGCTCATTACTGATAGACTTTGGGGGCGCTGTTAAAACAAATGGCAGGCCATTTCTGGAGATGGATGTCCCGTCTCTGGGGAACTCAGGACTCAGTCACCCTGTTAATTATTATCAAGAGTTTAGCTGCTGTTCAGAGACAGATAGTGCCTTTCTCTAGCACGTTTGGCTGAGTGGGGAGAGATTAAGCAAATAGACTGTAAGGAACCCCTGACTCAGATTTATACCATCACGACCCCCATGTTACCACTCAGTAGCTGAGGACTGATTTTAAGAATTAATTTTTCAGAGCTGGGAAGACAGTTTAGTTGATAAAATGCTTGTTCCACAAACATGAGGAACCGAGTTCAGAGCTCCAGCACTCTTGTAAAAAGGTACATAGTTCATTTCTATAAGCAAAGTGGAAGACGGAGAACGAAGATGAATAGAATTCGTACCGTGATGGATAGTAAGCAAGCACTGAATTCAGGCACGTCTGTGGTCCTGTCTTTTCACTTACAGACCTAACAATTCAGGTCAGTATGGACATGTAATATCCGTTTACCAATACTTGAACATGAGTGTGGTCTGTGGATCAGTGTCAAGTATGGAAAACCCTGAGCCATCCGCAGACCTAGGTAGTCCAAATGGTCCTCAAGTGATTTCTATCCATATTAACGTTTGAGAATTACTACCATAAATCAATCAATGTATGCAGCAAGTATTAATCTACAGGAAGAAATTTAAAACTTAACGTGCATGTGGTCGTAGGTTTTATCACCAACACCACACACATACAAAAGAAATTAGTTGTACATGTTACTATTGATAAATTGCTGCTGTTGAAGTCTGGAGACAGGCTTTTTCTATATAGCCATGCTATTCTATATGGCTATGTATCATGGGCACATCCCTTCCACAATAAATAGGTAGTCTGACAGTGTAACTGAAGGGTAAAGCACCTACCTAGCATATACAAGACAAGACTGGGTTTGATAGCCAGAGCTGCAAAAACAATGAGCTTTGTCCAGTTTGGTATGGGAGAAAGCATTTTCTTTACTTAATCCCAGTCTTTGACAAAAATACTTAAGTTCTATATGTGTAATTGTATCAAGGATGTATTTGCACCTGTAAATGCATGCAACCTGAGGTATAAAGCTTTTGGGGGTTGTGAATCTTCAGGGATTTCTGCATTTCTCACAGGTAAGGCT
Source organism: Sigmodon hispidus (assembly GCA_004025045.1). NCBI lineage: Eukaryota > Metazoa > Chordata > Mammalia > Rodentia > Cricetidae > Sigmodon > Sigmodon hispidus. The sequence continues at coordinate 8,942 of PVIH01024960.1, read as the reverse complement.
TCATGCCAGAGTCACTAATATCTCCATTTCTCCAATGTTTTCAGCTATCTGGAGCTATTTCCAGCAGAAATCAAAATCACAGGAAGACTCAATAACATAAAGGTGTTCAATACTAGAGAAAGATGTTGTACTCCCCTATGTTGACACTGTAGGGAGCCGCAACAAAATTAGAACAGATCAAACATTCATATAGAAAACAGGTTGTTAAAGGTCTTATAGACTGATGTCTGAACCTTGAAATTTCTAGGGTATTCTAAGCTACATCGGTACATAGGAAGACCCTGACTCAAAACAAAACCACAGAAAGTTCACAAAAGTTATCTTGAAAGTGGTGGCACACACCTCTAATCTCAGCATTCAGAAGACTGAGGCAGAAGGGTTGTGGTGTCAGAATCATCCTAAGCTGAACAAGGAGACTGTGTCTGAAAACAAGCACAGTTTCATGGTTTAAATGTGAAATTCCCCCACCCACAGTCACATGTTGAACACTTAGTTTTCATCGTGTGGCACTGTTTTGGGGTGCTTTGGAACATTTCTAACAAGTAGATCTCTGTGGGCAGCAAAGGTCAAAGGTGATATCTTGTTCTGACTAGGCTCAATAGGATTTTAAGTAACTTCCTACATGGTCTTCTTGCTTATTCCTTTTCCCTTCTCCAATTTAAAGGTGGTGATAGAAGTCTATGCTGTTTAAGCTAAAGCACCATTGCTAGAGTACTTGCCTTGTATGCACAAAGCCTGGGGTGTAGACCACACTGGGGATTTGGACCTCCAGTAGCACACTACACAAACTGAATGTGGTGATAACATATCTGTAACCCTAGCTCTCAGGATGTGGAAACAGAAGGATTCAGCACTGACTTATCCCAGTATCTTCATTCCCTCCGTTAGGAATCATATAGCAGAGGTAGTTTTAATAACTGAGATCCCTTGTAAAGATGTGTCTGGCCTTCAAAAAGGAGACTTTGTATTTATTAGATCTTTAATAGTCTCAAGGGGAATGTAATGCAAATGATTTAGAACAAAATAGAGGATTTCTATATTGTCACCAAACTTGATCTAAAAATTGGAACATGCTCTAACAAAAGACAGTTTTCTCACACACACAAAAATCAAGTTTACAAATGGCTTGGTATTCATTCATTTGACTATTTTTGTTCAAGCCAGTCAAGATTCCTGTATGGGAGCAGAATGAGAAGTGATCCCTGCCTTAGTACTACTAGAAAGGCAGACTGATCACACATAGTGTATGACTGCTGATTATGACTTGAGAGAAAACAGAAGAAGGGGGATGAGAGAAAAGAAGGCAAGAGAAGATCAGAGAGAAAAATGATTGCAGCCTTCCTTTAGTATCATTTCTGACCCCAACACTGCATGTCTAAGTGTCCTATCCATGAAGCCCAAACGAAAGACCATAGAGTAAGGCTGAGGAGAGGGTATCAATGAGAAACTGTAAGCAGCCAGAGACTCTGAGGAGATAGAAAGTGTGGACTCAGGAAAGAGTTATGAGGCAATTTTAGCTCCCATACGGTTTAGCCTAAGTGATACAGAATAACTTTGGACAACAGGCACACGCTTACAGAAGAGTCTTTACCTCACGGCAGAGGTAGAGAGATACTACCCTCCAGGTCACCATCAGCACCTGTCCTTCCTTCAGTACCTTTAATACCTGTCTCTGTGTTGAGTATTCTTGAAATTCCAGGCAAACTCGAAAACTTAAAACATGAAACACATGCAGAAACAAATATCAGTAATTTATTCAATAAAGTGGGAACAAAACATCTGCAACTCTGGAAAGTCAAGTCCTATCTTTTGAGTTGTCTGTAAATGGAAGTACCAAATTCTGGTCACCATTGTCACAGGACCCAGGGTTCTCTCTGGTCAGTAGTGTTGCCTGAAGAGAAAAGAACATTTTCCATATCTGCCTTATTATTTCCAGAAAAGACAGCCAGCCAGATTTCGGTTCAAACGTCTTCATGAAGCCATCTTCCTATAAAAACAAAGTGAATATTTAAGAATCAGTGAGATAATCTTCTCTATACTCTCACTGTGTATAGTCATTTCATTCTTGGCATTGTTCTCTACTCCAAACTTAAATTCTTTTAGAAACACCACCCAATAGAAATATAGTTTGTGCTACATATATTAGTTTCAAGGAATTTTTTTTATTGCAGCCCTATATTAAGTATCTTTGCAGGGCTGGAGAGATGACTCAGTGGATAAAAGCACTGGCTGCTTTTCCAGAAGTCCTGAGTTCAATTTCCAGCAACCATGTGGTGGCCCACAATCTAGTGGGACCTGACACCCTCTTTCACCATAGAGGTATATATGCAGATGGAGCATTCATATGTATAAAATAAATAAATATTTAAAACTGCCTTGTCTATCTTCTATTGCTGTGAAGAAACACCATGGCCAAGGTAGCTCTTAATTGAATTGGGGGCTGGCTTATAGCTTTAAAGGCTTGGGCCATCATCATAACCAGGAAGCATGGTGGCATACAAGTAAGAACTGAAATAGTACACAGTAGCCAGCTGCTAAGAGCTACATCCTGATCTGATCCATAAGCAGAGAGAGACTGAGGTCAGCATGGGCTTTTGAAACCCCAAAGCCAACCCCAATTGACATACTCTCAATATCTCCTAATCCTTTTAGTCTTTTCAAATGGTATCACTTCCTGCTGATGAAGCATGCCAAGTATATGAGCCTTTGGAGCCATTCTTATTCAAACTACCACAAGAAGTAGAAAAGTAAAAAGAATTTGAAAACATAGCTAATTCAATGTATAGTTAGCATAGGAATATTCTTTTAGGGTGTAGACAGTATGAAGTCATCACTGAAGTGTTATATTCTGTTTTACCTGTTTGAACATTCAAAATCCAAAGAGTAGCACTGTCACCTTCATTCAAACTAGCCTTTTTTGTTGCTTACTGGCTGTAAGCTCCAGGGAAAGGAATTGTTTGGGTTTTTTGTTTTGTTTTCCTCTCTTTTTTTTTCAGTTGCCTAGCACTGAAAATATATAGATGTATATGTATATATACATATATAGTATTATACTAAGAATTATTATTATTATTTGATTGTTTTTCAAAACAATGGTTTCTCCGTGTAACAGCTATGGATGGCAGAGAACTCACTCTGTAGACAACATTGGCCTCAAATTTACAAAGATTCACCAGCCTCTCCTACCAAGTACTGGAATTAAAGCACCATTGCCCAGTTGTACTGAGAATTATAAGGACTCATAGTAAATGCAAATTAAACCAATGTACTTTAGTCTAAGAAAATAATATTTCCACTATAATTACTCTTAAGGCTGAACTTTTTTTTTAATTAGGAAAATCCAGGCTGGTAGAAATGCCTGTCTAGGATATATGAATTCCTAGATTTGAGCCCCAGAATACACACACACACACACAAGAAAACAATGAACTGTAGCATACTGTAACAATACTATAACAACTTGAAATCTATAATTATATATAAGACATTGAGAATCAGGGGGAGTACCTAGGATAATACAACTCATGGTGTGTAGTGGCACACACTGTTGAGAGATGGAGACAAGGGGATTACTGTAAGCAAGCCTTGAATACAAAATGAGTCTCAAGCCACCCTGGCCCCACAGCAAGATGCTGTGCCAAAAATAAATAAATAAAAGATAATATTTTTTGTCTATACCTGGGTTGGGATGCAAACTTTATACATCTCTTTACTCCATATATTTCAAGGCAAACACAAAGAGATTATAAAGTTGTTCAAAACATTTATTTCATTGTTATTTATTTGTTAATTTGTACTCATTTCATTTTCTCAAATTTATCAAGTAGCCAAAGTCTTCTATCTCTACTTCCTAGCCCTGGGATTATAGGCATGCTGGGGATGGACCCTAGGACCTTGTACATGCTAAGCAAGTAAGTACTCTACAACTGAGCTATGTCCCCAGACTGCACACGCATGCTTTCTATACACCACCCTGATACTCTTTATGTTCATCTAGTAACATTTTCTCTGCATCTTCTAAGTTCCATAATTACAATGCTGTAATGGAACTAATCCAGAAAAGGGGAATATATAGCTTTCTTGAGAGTCAGGGGACTCCTGAAATCTCTGCAGATCTTGAAATTAATAGTTGTAAAATCATCAGCAAACCAGACAGCCACAAAACAGGAGAAAGTGTCCACATATGGTATGCTGGATCAGCTGTGAGGTACATGATGTCATGTCCCAACAGAAGAAAGACATTGCTCATTTCTCTGTTTCCTGTTTCCTCTTCTAACCTTATATTCTCATCTATTTCCCAGTGTCTTGATATTTAGAATTTCTTGTTCCCCTTCCAAGAAAAAAAAATCATAATCTTTAATAAATAGGTGCAGTGATAGCCTCTAAAATAATCTTTAATTAACAGAACAACTGATCATTTATGGCCAGTTAACATACTAACTTGTTACATATTTTCAGCTTCTAAGGTAAGAAAGTAAAGAAGAAGGCTAAATAAAGATGTAAAATAGTCATAAATCTATTTTAAAAACTATAAAAGAACTGCAAACCAGGAAAATATGTTTATCAGGAAAGAGTTTATTCAAATGTTTAAGAAATTAACAGACCTCAGGCCTTAATTGTTAAAAAGAGGAGTTCACTGAGACTTATCACTAATAATATATAGGGAAACACTTTAAATGACCAGCAATTGAAGAGCTTTACATACAACACAATCATAGTTTTTTTAAAGTAGAAATATATTTTCATATTCTTTCAAAACTATTTCTAGTGATGTAATTTGAATTCTAAGACCATTATTTAAAAATAAATTAACAGATAAGGATTCATTGTCACATAGTAATATAGTAATAAACAAGAAATGCCAAAGTCTGATTATTTCTGAGAGTAGTGAAAATTTACTAAATTGGGCTACTCTGGTTTTGAGAAACCCTAAAGCATAAAATACCAAGTTGCCATGTTTTGTCTCTACCTTCCAAAACTCAGATTGTCTTGCCATTTTGATAATACTAAGCATTGGAATCTTTAAGAGGATTCCCTCCACGACTAGATAAGACTGCTATCCAAGGAGTGGATTTATTATCAAATGACAAGTCCAGCCCTCTTAGGCATCTTTCCTCCCTCCTTCCTTCTCCCCCTCCATCCCTGCCTTCCCGCCTCACTTCCTACACCAAGAAGGCTCCTGCCACATGTAGCCCTTCAATGCTAGTGCCCCTCAGTGCTGGTGCCTGGGATGCTGGCACTCTCAGACTCCCTGAACAATTTCCTTTTTATTATCATTGACTGTGTGATATTCTATTATAGCATTAAAAAGCAGATTAACGTATACTGTACCAATAGCCCAAGGAAAATTAAAAACCTCTGAATTTTTTAAAGATGTAAGTGGATACCACAGTCACTCCTCTAGAGATTATTTGTAGAATTGTTCATTTGAGAGCTGTTTTTGTGGTCTCGATGGTGGAGCATGTACTTAGCATTTACAGGGTTTGGCTATTTATACCTTTGGAAATGCCTTTACTGAGATGAATGGTTACTCAGTCACTGATACGTGTTTGTGTATCCACTCTGCCTAGTCACTTTGTCACCAAACTAACCATGCCATTAGAGCAAGAGGGAAGAAGGTGGGAAGAGAGGAGAGGACCTCTTGGCTTAACTCTTACTATCCTGGTTATTTGGAAGGGACCAGTTAGGTGTATCCCCACTTCTAAAAGGGGTTTCTTTTTTTACTTACAGTAATTTTAAAACTATATATTTTAATTTTCTGGAATTTCCCATGTAATCTCTATATTTGCATAGTTCTATTTACATATTCACAGAGTATTTTTATGAGAAAGCTTTCTGATTCTTTGCATATAGGTATTATTGCCTTTATTTTTATTGTTTATGCTATATTACTATATTACATATGTAATTGTTCTTTTTTTCTTCTGTGTACATAGGGTGCTTTATTCTCCACAGAGTGATACTTGCTAAGGTGGTTTGGGCTTGGGCCAATGTCCCCATATGTACAGAATTGAATAAAGTGGGTCTCTGAGAGGTCTGATTTGCCTTGATGGGAAAAGGGACATGGGAAGGTAGATGTTAAATCAGAGTTTCATTAGTCCTGTGCTGGTCCTGGCTTGGAATGTAGGGCGATAAGGCAGCTCTCTGTGTGGTTACTTCCAGGCAGGGGATGCCTGCCGGGCTTGGAGGGCTTTCTGTACCACATCTTCCCACTGAGCATCCGATATCTCCCGAGCCCAGGCAGGAACCCCTGGTGCCGGCAGGCTTACTCCAGCCATTGTCCTTTTCACCAGCTCTACATGTTCTGGGTCCATGGGGATAGAGCTGTGGCTGCTCAATGCCGCAGCTCCCTCCTCATCTTCATCCTCACTCTCTAATGGTGAGTCTGGCAAATGAAGCCCCAAGGCCTGGATCTGATCTTGGATGTCGGCAGCTCCATCTTCCCCATCACCGACTGGAGCCAGTTCCACCTCTTCTTGTTCAGGATCTTGATTGAGGGGCTGGTAGGAGTAGCCTGCTGGGCCTGCTCCTGTTTCCTCCTGTTCTTCCTCAGGTTCTTCACTGCTCCAATCCCCAGTTCCTTCTGTAGGACCCTGATGTGGCCCTAAGTCCTCAGTTTGATTGGGGAAGATACGCTCAGGGCCCATGGCGTCTCCCCCTAGAACTGCTGCTGCCATCCTGGCAGGGGCCTCTCAGAGCCCACAGCCGGACCCCGTAATTGTTCTTACATTACGCTATATTATATTGTTAAACATATTACATAGGAAGCCTAAATCTCAGAATACTTCCTAGGTAAGTTAATCTAAGTCATGCCTCAAATAAGCAGGAAAATTTGAATTTCAGGCCTCAGATTTTAATGTCAGTTCCTGAGATCTATAGCTATGTATCAGGTACCTTGTGTGCAGTAGGCCCTGTGCTCGGCATAAAGGGTACAGTGATGCATATAGTAGATACAATCTCTCTTTGTGGTGCTAACGACCAAGTATTCTTTTTTATTCCAAATCCTGGACACAGAAAAGAGCTTCATTAAAGAGTATAAAAGTAGGAAATTCACCTTAATCAAACTAAAGTATTATTTCTGAGCAGTAAGACATTGAGTTTCATCTTAAGCACATCCTTTGTTTTTCAGATAGGGTCTTACTATATTAGTAAGAAATATATTATATTAGAAATTCTCCCGTGATCAAGCAATGTTCCTGTAGCCTTTGCCTCTGTGTAACTGAGGCAATAGACACCAGCTACTAAATGTCCTCTAGTTGCTTTTCCTCCCAAATGCTCATGATTGATAAAAATAAATAAATAAGAAAAACTTTAAAAATTACATTAAATCTTCTGCCAGGCATTATGAGTCTTACTATGCATGTCAGACTGGCAGAGGAAACTGGATTAGATAATAGCAAATATACAAGGTGAAGAAAAGCAGAGATGACAGATTGAAAACCAAAGGGAATATAGACGAGAAGGAAGGAACAGAGGCAGGATGGGGGGTGGATAAGGAATGGAGGAATGGGGAGGAGGGGGATGTGGAGGTACGGAGAAAAGATTCAAACTGATTTTTTAACACAGAAGAAGGAATGAGATCATGCATTCTATTATTAAAGCCTCAGTGTCATCTTTTCCCTTTAGTCACCTGACGTTCATGGTAACTAGTATCTAACTGAAGTGGACCATACAACCTTTGGGGTCTAAATATACTTAGATTTGCTAAGTAGAAGCTGTGCAATATTAGTATTGTTAGTATTAGTATTTATTAGTAATAACAATAGTCTTGTGTGGTGGAATGTTTTTTGTACGATATAAATAAAAACTGTTTAGACCTATGTAGAGCACTGTAGAAGTGGGTAGAGAATCAAAAGCAGCTAAATAAAAAAAAAGAGTAGAGTTTACTAGTCGCCATCCGTCCCCTAAAAAAAAAACATATAAAAATTCAGGTGAGCCACGGGCTACAAGCCACGTAGTAAGTAAATTCATAAAAATGAGTTAATTTAAAAAGACAGAGCTAGCTAGTAATGTGCTTAAGATATGGGCCAAACAATATAAAATATATAAACATATAATTCATTTCTTTTGGGGGGCAAAAGCTGCGGGCACACAGACCAGGTTCCAAACCGCCGACACCACACCACACGTGCGCCAGACACAAACCTCCAGCCCCAAACAGGCCAAAAAAAAAAACATACTACAACAGATGGCGCCCAACGTGGGGCACAAACACCCACATAAAGCCTAAAAAAGTTTAAAAGTTTTTTAAATTATATATTTAAATTGATTTATAGTACAGAGACAGCGTAGTATTCAGGCAAAAATTTAAAAATGGCGCGTCCGTGGCACACAGCTTAAACTCATACGTTTTACGACAAGATTGGCACAAATGTAATTGATTTAAAGTTTCTATTTATACTAACAAAAAAAAAAACAGTTTAAAAAAGTTTTTCTCGTAACAACATTTCCTGAGCCTGCTCTTTGCCGACAGCGGCAGACCGGCGGCAGCAGGCTCCTCCGCCATATTAAAAAGCTGCCAAGAGGGGCGGAGTCAACAATTAAAGTAATACAGACATTTTAAAGCTCTTTGGGTTAAAAAATAAATAAAGATTCTCAATAAAACAGATTTAGACTCTCAAAACCTCTAAACAGAGTACAATGTATGTAAAATACACATAGGCTTCAAAGAGAGAGAGAGAAAAAAAATAAAAAAAACCCTTTAAAAAAAAATTAAAATAAAAATTTTTAAAAAAGGCCATGTTACCCAAGGACCCAGCAATACCACTTCTGGGTATATACCCTAAAGAGGCACATTCACACTCCAAAGGTATTAGCTCAACTATGTTCATAGCAGCATTATTTGTAATAGCAAGAACCTGGAAACAACCTAGATGTCCCTCAACTGAAGAATGGATTAACAAACTGTGGTACATCTACACAATGGAATACTACGCAGCAGT
>PVIH01024959.1:0-13145 GCA_004025045.1 Sigmodon hispidus | reverse complement strand
AAAGTCAGGTGTTCCTTAAGGATATCTTTTGTTAATCTCTTTCAAAAAGTTACTGCAGGCTCTTTGCCAAGGTTCACTTTCTGCTCGTGATTGTTCAATTTCTTCATTAGTTAATGGTAGAACAATGTCTGCTGAATCTTCTCCTGTCAATTGACAAAGTCTTAATTTTCCTTTAAAAAATCAAATCAGAGATCTTTTCTGCATGTCTTTAATTTCTTACCCAGCTTATGTGGTAGAAATATCCATTCCAATATAATATTTTCCCTTTGCATTAAAATTCTTGTATGGGAATGCTTAGAGGGTAAAATAACCAGAATGCATATGATCCACATGTGCATTCTATAATATCTTTTCCACCAAAGCTAATTCTCTCTCAGCTTCAGATGACAATTCCCTTGGACTGTTTTAACTCCTTGTTTCAATTTAACATTTTGAACAAATTATCCAGTTCATGATTTTTTTTATCACAATGGTAGCCCATAAATGGGAAATGTCTCCTAGCAATCTTTGGAAATCATTAAGAATCAACAATCTATCTCTCCTGATTTGTACCTTTTAGGGTATAATTTTTGTTGACCCTTTTTGTATCCTAAATAATTAATGGAATCTCCTCTTTGTATTTTTTCAAGAGCAATTTGTAATCCCCAAGCAGGCAATTTTTTTTACTTCTTCAGACATTCTTTCTAATGTATTTATATTTGAGTCAGCCAACAAGATATCATCCATAAAATGGTAAATGATAAATTGTGGGAATTGGTTATGTATTACTTCTAATGGCTGTTATACAAAATATTGGCACAAATTGGGGCTATTCGACATTCTCTGTGACAGGATTAAAGGCATGTGTCACCACCATTTTGTCATCCCAAGTGATGGGATTAAAGGCATGAGTCACCACTCTCTGATCCTCATGACTTTATTGTGGCTGATTCTGTCCTCTGGTATTCCAGGCTGATTTTATTAAATATAAAATATATCACCACAATAAAGGACTACCAAACTTTTTGAAGACAAGGTAGGACATCCATTCAGAATATCCTGCTTCACAAATAAGTCTTTCAGATATTCTAGGACTGTAGGCTGAAGGTGGGTGCCCCAATGTTGTAGAGAAACCTTGGTTGACTGGTTGACTGACCAGGCAACTAGCTATTTCTGTCATTTCTCAAATCGTTTTGAGAGTCACTTGCTTGCACTTCCTGCTTATTCAAGCAATATTTTTTCTCAGGTCTCTGATGGAGTTGAAGGCTAGATGGTTATAGTTTTTCTTGTTAACAAATTCAGTAAAGAAACTCACTAAAGAGGTATAAAGTGTATAAGTGTGAAAAACATCAAAAGATAATTTTGGTTGGTAATACAAGTTAAATATAAAGTGAATTATGTACAATCCTCTGGACTCACCAAAATAGAATAAATAATAGAGTAATTTCTCTGAATTTGTCAATTGCTAATGGACTAGAAAATACATAAGTTAATTATTGATGTAATTATTACCTGTATATATTATATATAGTTATTGTACTTATTGTAGATAGTTTTTCTTATATTAGTTATAATTTTTTTTATTTTTGACAAAAGGATAAATGTGATGATATATAGTGTATCAAATAAAAATTGACTAAAGATCAGAGGACAGAGCCAGCCATAGAGTTAGCCATAGAGGTTAGGCAGTGATATCATACACTTTTAGTCCTGGCACTCAGGATGCAAAGATCTGTTTGGTTCTCTGTGTGTTCAAGGCCATACTGGGCTGCATAAGATTAATCCAGTCTGGGTTGTTTGGGACAAACAGACATGGAGTCAGTGTGTGGGTTATAAAGTTTTTAGCTGTTGGCTTTTTCCACAAGTTATATTTGGAACCTATTTAATAATGGCTGAACAGAGATCTTTCTGAGACTCAGCTGCCCCCTTGAGCTGGCAAGCAGCCGCCTAAACTGGGGTGTCTGCCAAGCAATAATGTCCACCTCACAGTCCCTTCTCAGGGGACAGGGGACCTTCTATGTCAGAATCGAAGCAAAATTATTATCATGTTTTTAACTGGGCATCTCACGGCAGGGGCCCAGAGTGGCATCTTTAACAGATGACTCAAGCTCTCTATTTCAATATGTTCCAAGTTCTGCAGTGACAGTCGATATTTTTTAAGCCTTGTCATCTTTCAGAGCCATTAAGTCAACAGGCACAGCCGTCTGGCACTGAGACATAGCTACAACTTCACAAGGTTTAGCAGACAATCCATAAAAGGCATTTCTCGCCTTCGCACCCACTCACCTCCTACACCCACCACTTCACATTTAAAAAAAAAAAAAAAAGCAAAATGCTTTTACTGCCCCAAACATAAATAAGTAATAAAGTGTGAGCCTCTGGGGTGGTGCCTTGAATGTTAAAGGAGTCTGCAGAGCCATGCTGTCAGTTTTTCAAACTGCCGATACATGTATGTCTTAGCAAGTGTATTCTGGCATCACATTGCCTCAACCCAAGTCCCAGACTTGCTTCTTACACGCAATGTTGTTTCAAGATACAATTTGGCTCCTGTGAGCCTCAGTTTCTTTATCTGCTACATTAGGAGGATCAACAGGACTCATCTCTGTAAGTTTTCAGTTAAATGGGTTGATGTGTATAGCATGGATGGCTTAGGGGAAAAGGACAATCCCCTCTAACTGCCCTAGGAAAAACCAGAACAGGATGAGCTGGATGAGAGCCATTAGTACAGAAGAAATCACTGGGGGCTGGAAGGGTTGTTTAGCAGTTAAGAGATCTTGCTGCTCTTCAAGAGTTGAGTTCCCAGCATTCATGGCAGATGGATCACAATTGCCTGTAAACATTACTCCAACTTCAGGGAATCTACAAACCACACCACACACACACACACACACACACACACACACACACACACACACACACACACGACTTAAACATAAATCCAAATTGTAAAAGTCCAGGAATTGGTAGAAAGGGTAAGAAATGGAGACAAAGGGCAAGCAGCTGCTGACAGCTGGGAACACGTATGTTTAAGACATGAATTTGAAGGAGAGAGGAGAAGGGTGGATGGGAGGGACTGACAGGAGGAAAGAGAAGGAAGAGATGTTGTAATTAACATACAATCCCAAGCATAAATGAAAACAATTTAAAAGCTGAAAATGTAGTGAGCCTCCTTGCTACTTCCAACAAGGCCGGGGTGGGAGTGGGGACCAATCTCCTTGCTGGTAGCAAACTCCCTGGAGAGAGGTGCTTCCTAAACAAAAGTTATTTTTTTAATATCTTCATAAGCAGGGAAGGTAGAAGACAGTCTTTGAAATTAATTACAGAGTCAGAACTAGCCCTGTTTCCAAGTTCCTCTTTGGCCTTATAAAAATGGAAGTGAGATTTCCCAGCAGGGCAAGAGAAGGAAATGTTTTCTTTAGTGAGGAACTGTGGGCTTTTTCTCATTCTGCCTCCTTTGGGTAAGAATTCCAGGCGCTTTGACCTCCATTTACAAGGCTTCAGTGGAGAAATAATAATAATATATCTGTTCCTCCAAGATTGTCAAGTGCCATGCAGATATTAACTAATTAATTCTCCTAAGTCAGCAGAGAAAATGAATTCCAAAGATTTCTGAGCACTCTTGAAATGTAAATGAGGTCACAGCCCAGCCTGTCTTTCCCAGGCCTGCAGCACAGAAATTGCTACTAGGTCACCTGACATGAAAGCCATACTGTGATTTGAAATCACCACTGGACCAGGGTGCTACCTCTAGTCCAACGATTCTCCACCTTTGGGTTGCAGGAAACCTAAGACCATCAGAAAACACAGATGTTTACATTATGATTCATAAAAGTAGCAAAATTACAATTATAAAGTAATGGGAATAATTTCATAGCTGGGGGTCACCACAACATGAGGAACTGTATTAAGGGGTCTCAGCATTAGGAAGGTTGAGAACCATTGCTCTCAAGGCTTCAGGCTTCCAGCTCATCTGCCCAGAGGCTCTGGCACCCACCCTCTGCCCCTTCTATCTGAAATTCTCCTCTCACTGTATGTTCCTCTCCCCACACCTAAGCTCGCAAGCAGACATGTGTGGCCTTCCTAGAAAGGCCTCTTGGACTACTCTCTTGCAGGTATGCTGCTTGTTTTCATTTTCTTCTCTGTGAGATAGGTCTCAAGTTATACTGCCCTCTGTGTTTGTTCTTGGTGTGTTGGTCAGCTTTCCATTATTATAACAAAATACTTGAGGTAATCAACTTAAAAAGAGGGAAGGTTTACTTTGTTTTACAGTCATCAAGGAGTCAGTCCACAGCCAGTTGATGCCTGTTCTTCTGAGTCCTATGGCTGGATACAATGGAACTGTGATGTGTTTTGCTATCTAACACCTTGACAGACCTAGAACTATCTAGAAAATGAGCCTGTGGGCATTTTTTATTAGGGTAACAAGGTAGGAAAACTCAGCATAAACTAGGCACTATTTCTTGTCTGGATTCTGGCCTGAATCAAAATGAGAAAGAGAGCTAACCATTAGCATCCACTTCCCCCTGCTTCCTGACTGCATACACAATGTGACCAGCTACCTTATGTTCCTACCTCCATGCCTTTCCATCATGATGGACTGTACCCTGGACCTGTAAGCTCCAAATATTTTCTTTCTTAAATTGCTTTTGTTGAAGTATTTTACCATAGCAACAAGTAAAACAGCTATGTGATAGAGTGAAATCTCACACTTATGGCTGGTGCTCAGCAAGAACCATGTCCCCACTAGGCTCTACATTTTAAGGTCACCTCCCAGTAGTGCCAAGCTGTGACTAAGCTTTTCACACTCAGACCTGTGAGAGCCATTTCATGGTCCCTGCTGCGATCTTCTACTATTGTTTTTCTGGTTAGAATGAGACCTAAGGAGCACCCAGATGGCTACCATATCATAGCACATTTTGGCATGAGTGGTATACAATAGGTAATCAATAACTTTTAAATTCACAAACAAGTGAAGGTAAAGATGATTTAACTTATTCACCTATGCCCAAACTAGCAGAGGTGGAATGGCACTTTGTGTATAAGATTTCCTCCTCTAAGATATTTGGACTTTCCCATGTAAGACCTCAGGGCTAAACTTATACCCCAGCCACCTTCTTTTCCTTGGGTATGGTCAGAATGCTCTCATCATGTCAAATCCATGTCCTCAGAAGACAACTGCTATCTCTCAAAGCATATGTTCTCATTTAGTACCTGCTTTGGAAATTTGCATTATAGCTCCATTTGACATGAAAGGTTAAGGATGATTAAGCATGGGCTACTAAGCCAAGGGGAGCTAGAGCCTTGAATATGTCTTCCAACTGTCATGATGATGCAGAACTCAGTTTAAGAGTATGAAAGACTCATCAAAACAAGGCTCTAGTTATCCAGGATCAGACACTGTGTCCCCTTCTTCCATTGGCCCAAGAGTATTTCCAGAGACTAAGACTCATTAGTGTGGCATGCACAAGACAGACTTACACATATGAGAATCTCCCCAACACTTAGATGAAACATTGGTGGACCATTCTTACCAACAAATAAACTATGATCCAAAGAATTTAACATGCTCTGAGTCACAGGATGTCAAATACATGACTTTGTTTGAATTCAAGTCTAATAAACATTGGTACTCTGTGACTTCCACACTCACCATCACCCAGGCTCACTGTTATGTTAACATTATCTTAAATGCTAAATTAATGGTTGTACTGGCTGGTTTGTGTGTCAACTTAACCCAAGCTAGAGTCATCAGAGAGGAAGGAGCCTCAGCTGAGGAAGAGCCTCCATAAAATCCAGCTGTAAGGTATTTTCAAATTAGTGATCAATAGGGAAGGTCCAGCCATTGTGGATGGTACTATCCTGTGCTGGTGGTTCTAGATTCTAGAAGTAAGACAGAGGAAGCAGCTCCCCTCCATGGCCTCTGCATCAATTTCCATGTTTAGAATCCTGCCCTGTTTGAGTTCCTGTCCTGACTTCCTTCAGTGATGAACAGCAATGTGGAAGTGTAAGCCAAATAAACCCTTTCCTCCCCACTTGCTTTTTGGTCATGGTGTTTCAGCACAGCAATAGAAACCTTAACTCAGAAAATAGTTATCAAGTCCCTACAGAGCACTCCCAACATCAGGATTCTGGCAACACTAACCACCTCCTCCCTAGCACCCCTTCTCTTACCCCAGTCAGCACAGTGAACTAGCAGCTGCTTCACTACTCATAGTGAAGCATCTCTTCTCTTCTTTCACCCATGAGGCTGGTTTTCTCTTCCTCTATTAGGTTATCTGTTTGAAATACCTAGAAAGATTTGTGCTTTTCTGGTTGGACCATGAGCAGTTGACACTCCTATAAATCTCCTACTTATATACCTTTTCACACTCATCATCTTTTTTCCATGACAAAGTCAAAATTCATCAAACTACGGAACCTAGTCTGTCACATTTGCAGGAACCCTGCTCTCTAACACCTGAAATTCCTCTGTTTCTTAAATAAACTATGTTCATTCCCAACTCAGAGCTTATGCCATTTCCTCCCTCTGAAAAGCCTGCTCTACCTGGCATATTCTGCTCACACGTCCAATATTCTTTTTTACAGTAGGATCTCTACATAGTATCCAGGGTATCCCTTTTAATTCAGACTACATTTTTGCCTTCTTATCACCATCCAGCACCTCCAAATAAAACTGCAACTCCCTGATATGCTGAGAAGACCCTATGTGATTATCCTCTGCCCATCCTTTTCCCCTGGACCACTCTGCCTCACCCACATGGGCCTCTTTGTAGTTTCCTGGGTAACCAATCCTGACTTCTCAAGTTCACTGTACTTTTGGTTCCCTGGGGGCTTCCCCAAATCCTCTTCCTTCCTATCATGGATGTCTTGGCCCAAATACCCCTTCTTTAGCATATCCCTCATCACTTATTCAAGAATTACTCTCTGGCTTCACTCATTGCTTGTGGACATGCCCCAAATTGACTGGATGTGTTTCTCCCACAAGGCCTCCATGGAACACTGTGGCAACTCTCAAGATGCTTGCACACACTCTAGAATGTGTAATACTGTCCTTCCCTTAAACCTTTCTCTAAATGTCAAGGCTTTAATATATATTAAGGCTTTTTTCTTGATAATCCCAACTGCACTTCATAAATAAAAAGAAATACTGTATTTGTCACTGCCATCTTCATTGCTAAGATTTATTGTCCACTGCAATTGCTGTACACAAGATATTTTAAAGCGTCTTATACATATTTCACTGGACTCTCATGATGGCTCTATGATGAGTGCTATTAATACCCCCTCTTCAGGAAAAGGGACACTGAAGCCATAGAAAAGCAGATTAAGCATCCACCACTCATGGCATGACTAACATATGAGAAATGTGACCTCACTCCCTCCCTACCAATGAGGTTTGGGGTTCTGGTAGAGTGCACTATGCCAAATAGTGGAGATATAGTAACAGAAAACAATGAATGGACTCTGTCCATATAGAAATTAATTAACCCTAGTGGATTATAAAAAGCAAGAGAACATGAAGTTGGGAGGGGGTGTAGGGGGTTGGAGGAGGAAGGAACATGGTCAAAATGTGCTGCATGCATGCATGAACTTCTCAAAGAATTAAGAAAAATAATATATTTTAAAAAATTGTTCTGCAAGGAAACACATAAGAAGTCATAATTCTTAATTATAACTGAGCCACATGCTGGGAAGACAAAGTACAGGGTGCTGAGAGAATCAAGTATATTGAACTCCAAAAGGCCCTGGGAAGAGTTTTCCAGAGGAAGATGCCAAGCCAGAGAGAGAAAAGAAATCCCCATTTAGACAAAGAAAACTTTTCCATGCAAAGGCTTTGGGTAGAAAGGATTTTACTGTCCAGGGGTACTTAAAGGAGGCTATCATAGACCCAGAAAAAGGACTGGCTGGAAGCTCTTGAGAACAGTCATTTCCAATTGGAGGCATGCAGAGTCCTGTGTACTTCCCCCAACCTCAATATATCAGTCAGTTGCCTGTTGCTGTCACAAAAATACATGAAGGAAACTACTTAAAGGAAGGAAAAGTGTATTTCTCCTCATGGTTTCCAAAGTTTCCATCCATGGTCACTGTTCCCGATGCTTTAAGAATGATGCAGTGAGAAAAAGCATCGTGGTGAGGAACCCATGGTGGAGCAAAGATCACCTCACTGCAGGCATAAAGCAAAGATACAGGGAAGAGGAGGCCAGGATCTCAATATCTCCTTCAAAAACACTCCCACATAATGATCAAACTTCTTTTCACAAGGTTTTCTCTCCTAAAGGCCCCAGAACTCACAGTCAAGAACCAAAGCAAACCCAGTGCAGGGAGACAGTGCACACACAGCGGCTGTGGCAGTCACTGTTTTCAGTGAATGCAGCCATGTATGTAAATATGAAGAAGTGGTTCTGTATGTTCTGGCTGCGATCACCTGCCAATCTCCCATTCCCCAAGTTAGACATATTTCCAAGAGAAAAAGGGCAGTAATTTTAGACTGGTAAAGAAAAATCCCACCTGGGGGAAATTGGATTTAAAACAAGATATTGGTCTTTTTTTGCACCAAAGAAGGGTTTATACTTTCATTATTGGTGTTTGGACAATGGTTATTAAAAACATATAAAAGATAACATGAAATCTATAGCCACAATTTTTTTTACTGAATCTAAACCCAAGATACTAATGTTCATCCTAAGCAAGACAAGACTTTTAAGGTGTTCCTTTATTTAGAATTGCTTACATTTTTAGAAATAAGCCATGTTATTTGCAGGCTAATTATTTAAACAAATAACTGCATGGCTCCTGGACAACAGACCAACTTTGTGCTACTCTGGGCTTGGAAACTAGTAGAAACAGCTAGCAGAGGAGTGTGAGTCCTTTCTCTAAAGCTGTTTCTGGACCAGAGGTGCTCAGTGTGTAGAACTTTGCTAGTGTCTTTCTAGAGGTCTCAGAAGGAACAAGCAAACCTATCACAGACATTTGTGTTGTCACAAGCACCAAACTTGTGGTCATTAGCTACAACAACAGCAATTATCTCTATAAAGAACACAGGAAGGAACCAAAGATAGAAGGGAGGAAACTCCAGCCTGGTTGGCATCCGATTTCTCATTAGCAACAAATCTTAGCTATGAGATAATGGAACAGTTCTATGCAAGTCCATGGCAACAATCAGAAAGTCTAAAGGAGGTAGGAGGGTATGACAAGCCAACCAACAAAAAGCCTGAACAGATGGATACCTGTAGAAAAGTGCAGAGGGCAAGATCAACTGTGCTTATAGAGCTCCACATCCAAATTTCTCAACCCTTTGTAAATACCAAATAATTCCTATGTTGTTTAAATTAGCTAAGGCTATAGGAAAAGATGATCCAAGTTGACTATGTCTTCAAAGCTTTAGTCTTGCAAGGCCAGGAAGTTTGCTCAGTCACTAAATTGGTGTCATGCAGGCATGGAGATCTGAGTTTGGATACCTGGCACCACTGCATAATGTGGGATGTCTTTCTGTACACTGTGAATTATCATTAGATAATTGGCATCTTAGAAGCAGGTGAAAAATTCAAGCATAGATAAAGGAAAAAGGGGCAGAGTCAGGGAGACGAGCTGAGCATGATCTAATGGAACACAGGTAAACCACAAGCTATGTGACAAGACAGAGATGAAAAGAAATGGGTTAAGCTGTACAGCTAGCTAGCAATATGCCTGAGCTGTAGACCAAGCAACATGTAATTAATATAAGCCTTTATGTGATTATTTGGGGCTAAATGGCAGCAAGGCTTAGAATGGGTCCCAGCCTTGGGGCTTGGCTGGAAAGGCCAGGCCAAAAACTTCTTACTACAACTGTAGAAAGCTGGGTGTGAAAAAACTCACTTGTAACCCTAGCATTGGCAAAGCAGAGACAGAGAATAGAATCCCTTGAACTTCCAGGCTAGGAACCCTAGTGGAATCAGCAAACTTTAAGCTTAGCAAAAAATGCTATCCTAAAAAAATAAGATGGAAAATGACTGAGGAAGACACCAACATCAACCTCTGGTCTCCATATGCATGTGGAGAAATACACTCATTCTCACACACATACACTATACATAATAAGACGATTAGCAGTGTCCATCCAGTTGTTGGCACACTCTGCTTCCTTCTAGTCACCACCCCTAGAGTGCTTACCAGCTGGATGACTTTGGGTCATCTACTGCTAACTCTCTCCATTTTTCAGTTCTCTTCTCTGTTAAGATTTGTGGCATTCATTTCCTATAGACTGCTATGAAGATTGAGTCTGGTCATCTGAACTGCTTAGAATGGTGTCTGGTGGGCTCACATGAAGATCCACATACACATGTGTTGGATATGTCATTCAAGTAAAATCACCTAATTAAGATTGATTTACAGAACACAAAGATGAAAGCAGCACTCGAGACACATATATTTTAATAAATTATTAAAGAAGAAAATCTATATATTCATAAAAGATCAGCATACTCATGCTGCAAACACAGAAATGTTTACATCAGTTTCCCACAGTGATCTTCTATATCAACTGGCTAAGCAGAAACTTTGCATGTTGTATAGTTATAACATAAACCTTAAAAATGCAAGAGCTTTTCTCTATGCTGGCAATTATCACACATTACTTTTAATAATTAAAGGAATTTAAAAATGCCAGTTGGGGCATTATGAGAAGGTTATAGACTGTTATCCCAATAAATCTGGTATTAATTAATTATGCAGTGGTAAAAATAGCATGTGCGGGTCCACTTTGTGGAGATAGGTAGTCATGTACAGACTGGGAGAGGCAGAACTCTAAGAAATTGTTATGAGCCTGGAAAGATGGTACAGGATTGGAGAGCACATATTTTCCTCTTAGAAGACCCCAGTCCTGTTCCCAGCACCCACCTCAGGTGGTCACAATCACTTTTAACTACAGCTCTCAGGATCCAACTTCCACTTCCACAGGCACCTGCATACCAATATACATGACTCCATGCATGTGTGTATGCACACATGCAAAAAAAATTAAAAATAAATATTTTTTTAAAAGAAAAAAAGAATGAATGCAAAATCCCAGTGGGAAACTGATCAAGGATGAGATTCTTTCCTGGGGAATAACTGTTAGTGTGATTTTAAAGGTGTGAACAGAATTTGTTATCTCAAGTCCAGGCAGTGTAGATGGCTTTGCCACTTGGCTAAGAAACATGGGTTGGGGGATATTTTGGGATAGAAGACACTGACTGATCTTCCTTTTGGTGACAGTCTTGATGTGTAACTCAGGTTGGCCTCAAACTTGTGATTCTTCTGCCTCAGACTCCCCAGTGCTTTCAAATCTCAACTCAAGTAGATTTTGTACTGCCTCCATGACACTCAAAGAGTTAAAATTTATATCATAACCTCAAGTAAATATAGAGATTAAAATGCTTACCAGAGAGGTCATTCATGGAGAGGTTGATTATTAGAATATCCAGGGGAGATGTGGTCACTTGGGAGAGAATATGAAGTCCAAAGGAATAGTAAGACAGAAACTCACAAGCATTTAAATCTTAACGTTTAATCTATAGAGTAAGGATGTCAAGTCAGTCTGAAGCATGAGTAATTGATGGAAATCCAGGAGTATGCAGAACCATGATGTGCATGGCCAGCAGTCTTAAATGCCCAGGAAGGACCAAGTTGGAAGAGTATTCAGCAACATAGCCTCTAGGTCTCTAGAAAAAACACATTCAGGGAAGTGTGTGGCTTGAGTGGATGCATCTCTCAGTCTCCTGGGTATACAGACAGGGGGGAGTAGATCACACAATCAACACTATTTCTCAGAAAAACTGAACAGAAGATTAAACTCAGGTCAAGCTAATACAGATTGAGATCTCAGTTCTACTACTGGACATCTGTCAATTATTTCATATCTCTGAGCAGAACTCACCTTACTCATAGAATATAGTCAATGCCTAATTTTGAAGCCCTTGTGACAGCTGAAAAAACTCATTTTATGTTACTTACACTGGCACCTAATACCCAGTAATGGTCAGCAAACTTGGGATATTATTGTTATTTTTAATAAAACAAACAATGAACCCATCTGCTGAGATAGGATAAAGAGACACAAAGAAAAGCAGAAATAGCTGATGTACAAACTTAAATGGATAACTTTCTAGAACTTAAAAATAACCAGGAGGCAGTAGAAATCCAGAAAAAAGCAAGAGGATATAAACTTGAAATGGACCCAGCCATCCTGCAGCACAGGCTATGGTAATGGCAAGTCTTGGATGTCAGTTTGAAACATCTTTGAGCAGGGAACCTCAGCTGAAGAACTGCCTCCAAAAGACTGGCCTGTGGGCATGTTTGGAAGCATTGTCTTGATTGGAAACTGATACAAGAGAGCTCAGCTCACTGTGAGCAGTACCATGCCTAGGCAGGCAGGCCAGAGCTACATAGGAAGGAGAGCCTCCATGCCTAGGAAGAGTCAGTCAGTAAACAATGCTCCTCTGTGATATCCACTTCCAGTTCCTGTCTTGAGTTCCTGCCTTGGCTTCCTGAGTGATAGACTGTAACCGGTATGATGATAACCTTCAAGATGGACAAGCTATAAGATGAAAAAAAAACCTCTTAATTCCCCAAGTTGATTTGGGTCATGATAGTTCTCAGGAAAAAAAAAAAACTGACCTATGGATTAGGTAAAACAAATGATTATTTGGAGAATTTTGCAGAATGACAATGATTAAAACCACCAGGTAAGAGAAAGGACAGAGCCAATCAAAATAGGAGAGCCCAGTATATTTGGACAAAAATTTGGACAAAATTGTGAGTCATGGTATGGAAATATCAAGATGATTTATAGGAAGCTTGGCCTTAATTTAGGACAAACTTAGAGCACCAAGCTATGTTCCGTATAGTTCTGGTTTTGGTTGCATTTTTTTCTATGATCATCCTCCTTGCTATGGATATATGGTATGTTCAATAATCATTTTTCAAGATGATATTAATTATAGGCAGACATCTTTTTTTTTTTCCTTTATTTTGTATTTATTAAAAAAAAACACAGTAAAAAGAATTTAAAATGTGGAAGAGTTAACAATAACTATATAGAGGATAAGAATGATAAGCATGGCTTATCAAGGGTAGACATACAAATAAGATTGCTACACCTATATTTTCTTTGTGTTCATCTTTCCCTCTGAATTTTTTTTTTTTCCATC
>PVIH01024958.1:0-21641 GCA_004025045.1 Sigmodon hispidus | reverse complement strand
AGGAGAAGAATACCAGCTCAAAGGCACAGATAATGTTTTCAATAAAATCATAGAAGAAAACTTCCCTAACCTGAAGAAGGAAATGCCTATAAAGATACAAGAAGCTTACAGAACACCAAATAGATATGACCCCCCAAAAAAGTCAGCGCGCCACATTATAATCAAGCCACAAAACATACAGAACAAAGAAAAAATTTTAAGAGCTGCAAAAGAAAAGGACCAACTCACATATAAAGGCAGACCCATCAGAATAACACCTGACTATTCAATGGAAACGATGAAAGCTAGAAGGGCTTGGTCAGAAGTTATACAGATGCTAAAACAGCATGGCTGCCAAACTAGAATACTATACCCTGCAAAATTATCAATCACCATAGATGGAGTAAACAAGATATTTCAGGACAAATTCAGACTGAAAGAATATCTATCTACCAATCCAGCACTACAGAGAGTATTAGAGGGAAAACTCCAACCTAAGGACCCCAGATACACCCACGAAATCACAAACAATCAATAATTCCACAAAAGAATACCCCAGAGAAAGGAAATACAAACAAGTTACCACCAAAAATGGCAGGAAATATGAATCAATGGTCACTAATTTCCCTTAATATCAATGGTCTCAACTCTCCTATAAAATGTCACACACTAACAAGATGGATACAACAACAGAAGCCATCCTTCTGTTGCCTACAAGAAACACACCTCAACCGCAAAGACAGACACAGGCTTAGAACCCAATCAAAAAATCGGGTACAGATCTAAAAAGGGAATTCTCAGCAGAGGAACTACGAATGGCTGAAAGGCACCTGAAAAAGTGCTCATCGTCTTTAGCCATCAGAGAAATGCAAATCAAAACAACTTTGAAATACCACCTAACACCTGTTAGATTGGCTAAGATAAAAGGCACAGATGACAGCCTATGTTGGAGAGGATGCGGAGCAAGGGGAACACTCCACCATTGTTGGTGGGAGTGTAAGCTTGTTCAGCCACTTTGGAATGCAATATGGTGGTTTCTCAGAAAATTGAGAATCAATCTCCCCAAGGACCCAGCAATACCACTTCTGGGTGTATACCCTAAAGAGGTACATTCACACTCCAAAGGTATTAGCTCATCAATGTTCATAGCAGCATTATTTGTAATAGCAAGAACCTGGAAACAACCTAGATGTCCCTCAATTGAAGAATAGATTAACAAACTGTGGTACATCTACACAATGGAATACTACTCAGCAGTAAGAAAAAATGATATCCTAAAATTCGCAGGCAAATGGATGGATTTGGAGAATATCCTCCTGATCGAGGTATCACAAACTCAGAAAGATAAGCAGGGGATATACTCACTCATTAGTGGTCTCTAAACAAACAAACAAGAAAAAAAGCCAAGCATGCCCAAGCTGCAAACCACAACCACTGAACAGCTTGGGATCAGAAACACCCTGGACTGATCCTTCGGATCCCACTCCAACTATAGGAACACCTGACTCACTCTTGAGGGAGGGGGGACAAAACTGGATTTGCCAGGAGTGGAGACTGAGCTAAGCATTATTGGGTCAGTGGGACCATAGGACTGTCTGCTGCCTGCCCAGGGAGGGGATGGGGAGTTGTGGAGAAGAAAAAATGACCTGATGTGGCGGGAGGGGGAAGGGACCTTGAATAAGGATATATAGGGATAGGAAAAAAAAATTCAGAGGGAAAGCTGAATACAAAGTAAATATATGTGTAGCAATCTTATTTGCATTATCACCCTTGATAAGTCATGCTTATGATTTTTATCTTCTTTATAGTTATTGCTAACTTATCAGCATTTTAAATTCATTTTACTGTTTTTCTTGATAAATACAAAATAAATAAAGAGAAGGAAAATAAAGGAAACCAAAAAAAAAAAAAAGAAATTAAAAATAATGTCCATTCTACAACCTGAAGATCATCCTGTCTTACCAATTCTATTCAGGTAATGGGCACTTGGAAGTCCCTCCATATAAAGATAAGCCAAGAGATATCTACTGGCCTAGAAGAAGATCACAAGAATTGGCTCCTCAGTGTGTGAACTTGATTGTTGAACAGAAGATTGTTGAATAGAAGAAATCAATCTTCTATTGGCTTCTGACAGGGAAAACAATAACCATGTATCCCTCTGTTTACTTTGGTTCAAAGCAAGTCTCAACCAAGTTTCCATGACTACACACGTGGCAAGCTCCCTAAAGCAGTTATTTTAAGGAAGCAGAGAGTCTATCCTGAAGCTCTGATCACCATATGACTTTAAGGCTCCTGTCCCTAAAAGGATTCAACAGTCCTTGTGGCTGGTACTGCTGGAGGCACATCTGACCAGTTGTTCCCCTCCTAAAGACTAATCCCAGGAAGCACTGGCTGTAGAACAAATGAGAACCTTAACAAACTAATTGTTTTGGTGGCCATCCTGGGTACCTCTGTGATGGAAGCAGGGGGACAGGGGCTAACAAGGACATCTCAAGAACCATGTACTACCTCTCAATCACACCCCACGGCAGTGAATTGTCACTGATATACTGATCAAAGTCTAGGGTTCCTCTGCTTACTGGGAGAGATGGAGGCAGAGCCCTCTGTGCTGAGAAAATTCTGTGATCTCGGGCTGGAGTTGAAGTCTCCAGAAACTGATTCTGGACATTTTTTGTGGAGATGTATAATGGTTAATATTTATTGTCTATTTGATGAGGTCTAGAGTCACCTAGAGGACAAATGTCTGTGAGGGAGTTTCCAAACTGGGTTAACTGAGATGGGGAGACTTATGATAAATGTGGGCAGCACAATTCCATGGCAGGGTCCTGGACTGCATAACGAGGAAAAAGTGAGCTGAGCCCCAGTTTGCATCTCTCTTGGCTTACTAACAGTAGATGCTATGTAACCAGCTGCTTCGTGCACGCCACAACTTCCCCTGACCACACCCTCAAACTGTGAACTAAAAGAAACCCTTCCTTCAGTCTCTTGTGCCACAGAATTCAGAAAAGTAACTAATGCAAGATATTTGACCCTTCAAAATCAAAATAATATGAAAGAGAAAAAATTAAATCAATGTGAGCTATATCCACGTGTATAGTTTGATTAAGTGGCACAGGAAAATTACAGATGAGATCTGGGAGGGATTATTGGATATCCTATTTTGTAGACACACACACACACACACACACACACACACACACAATGTGTCTGTGTGAATCTCACTATGTAGCCCAGGCTGGTCTTGAACTTGTGATTCTCTGACTTCAGTCTCCTGAATGCTTAGACTATTAGTGTGTGCTACATTCAGAGTGTGCTCCTAGGTCAAAGATGGTTGCCTTCTTTTGGTAGTTGAGGACACTGATCAGAGCCTTAATGATGGGATTTGTGCTTTTATAAAAGAGGTGTCAGAGAGACCCTGACCCACACAAATACAGTGCATCTTTGCTGTTGATAGCCATCAGCCTGTGGCATTTTGTTATAGCAGCTTCAGTGGACTAAGACAGCCTTTCTAGCTTTGCTTATGGCTTTTCCCTAGGCTTAGGCTGATCTCTGTTTTCCCACCATGGATGACTCTATTACCAATATGAATATGTACAGGAGAGAGTCGATCTGCTTCTGTCTCTCAGTCTGGAATTTAGGATTGCCTTCGCATCCCTTGGCCAGCACATCTTTGGTCAGTCTCTCTTGATGTCTCCCCTCTGCAAACTCCTTTTACCCTGATGACCCTGCCACCAAGCTTATCTTTGTAGAGCAAGAAGAAACTGTTAGGACTGAACATTTGAAAACTCACAATCAAGTCTCTCCTTGTCTTTGGAAGTTGGTGTATTTTTTTTTTTTTAAAGGGGAAGCCAGGCTGGGTAAGAATTAGCCTTGGGAGTGTGTTTTCTCTCCCACGTTGGTGGCAGAGAGGGAGGACCTGTCCACAGCTGGCCTCAGAGCCTTTCCTGTGTCCATCTGTCTTTAGCTAAGATTTGTAGAGGAAGAAAGTTACCAGTCAAAACCAGCCTGGAGCAGATCAGCTTTGGGGAAGTAACAATCTGGCCTTCTCTGAGAGACCTGTTCAGAAGTTTGGGATGGGGGTGGGGGGTACTCATTTTGCCAAGCCAGAGGCTGGAGGCTGGATTTTTCTTGGTCAGGTGGGGTATCTGAGGGCCAGTTTGCTGAAGTCATTCAACAGATTGAAGTTGTTCCATGGCCCAGGAGTCTGTCTTTTATGATATGTTGCCTGTGGAGGCCCTAGTTAGGTGCAGATGGCTGTGAGAAGGACAGTGTGGGCCTCCCATGTATCCCTTGGCCTCCAGGCTAGTCTGTCAGGCCCCATGGAAGAATTGGGAAATGAGGGTATCCCTGCCATTTGAGATGACAGGGTCTATGGGGGAGAAAATGATCACAAAGCATTTACTAAATGACTACAATAGAGAAATATTGAATTAGGCCACCCTGACTCAATGCCTGGAAGTCAGCTAAGAAGCAAATTTGTATTTAGTTCAACATCTTCCCTAACTTTATACCTGTGCAAATAATTGTCTAGAGAGTTGTTTAATGTCCAGGTGACCCACTTCTGAGAGTCATGGGCATGTGAGGCTTTGGCCACGTGGCTCAGTAAGCCATTCATCTCAAGTCTGATTGGCCTCCTCAAAGGTAACCTGTGTAAGCATGTGCCCTGCAAAAGAGAGGTCTCCAGGTTTTCCTGGTGCCAGGATTTCTGACAGGGTGACAGAAATGAGAACAAGGCCATGTTGCATGGAACTCAGGAGTCCCCCCCTTTCCTTTCCTCCCCTCCCTTTGCAGCCTTCCTCTCTCTGTATGCCCTCAGCCCCATGCCACCCCCCCCCCCCGCCACAGGCTATGCCTCGTTCTTCCAGGGAGGCAATCAGCAGGTTGTGAAATCAATGCCACCCGGACAGGGTACCCTGTGACAGAATGCTGAAGCCTAAGAGTTTTCTAGCCCAGAGACAGGACTGGAGACTCACCAGTCACACAAATGAGGAGGACTTTCTGCTCTGTAGGCCTTGCCTCTCATCCCCAGTGACTTTGAAAGAGAGGGCTGTGGGTCTCATCTGAGGGTGACATTGTTTCCTTTACCCTAGGGGACAGTTGCCCAAAAGTGACAGTTTTGGTGGTTATGAATAGAGGAGTTCTGGGTTGGGAATATGGCTATATGGGCAACATAATCATGAAGACCCCAAGTTCGAATCCTCAGCTCTCACATAAAAACCGTAATCATAGTGTCAAATAGGTATAATCACATGCTTACCTGTAACCACAGCAACACGGGAAGTGGAGCCAGGGTGTGTGTGTGTGTGGGGGTTGGGAGGGGCTCTAGATTTAGTGAGAGAAACTGTGTTAAGAAATAAAATAAAGATGATAGGACAAGCATGTATATGAACTCATGCATATGTGTACACATTCCCCCCACCCCCAAATGAAATAATAATAGTAAAAATATCAAAAAAATTGAGTATGGGGATGCCACTCTACATCCAGGTGGCCCCTTGTCACAAAGAGTCACATGTCCCAGAAAATCAGAAATGTGGAGGGTGAGGAGCCTGAGAAAGATGACATGGGGGAGCCTTCCGCATACACAGAAGCCAACATTGGGTAACATGGCCGGAGCTGCTGTAATATACATCACCCTGGGAAGCTGTCATGCACTGTTTGAGGTTACTGAGATGGTGGCTCTGGAAGCTGGGATGCTCCCCACACCATCTTCAGACTTGAACATGTTTAAATCGGATGTCCTCCAAGACTCCGTGGCTGGGAGTGAGCTGGCTCCTTGCCTCTGTGATAGGAAGAGTGAGAATGGCCAAACAGTTGAAAATGAAAACAGTGTCCTTGGGAACAGTGAGAAGGTAAAGCCTTTCCAACAGAGGTTTCAACTGTTTATTATCCCATAACATGAAAGTGCACACTGCCGAAGAGGCTGGAAGTTCTCATCCATGAGACGATTTTCCATGGAGTTCAATTAGAAGCTCTGGCTGGGGGCCTCAGCTTCCCCAGCTGCTTTCTGCTGGGTCTGTGAGTACTAGGTTACTGTCTGTTCTTTCACGGGGAAGCCACAGCAGAGGGGACACTCATCTGCCTGGGACCGCACTATTGGAAACTCCAGTTGG
Source organism: Sigmodon hispidus (assembly GCA_004025045.1). NCBI lineage: Eukaryota > Metazoa > Chordata > Mammalia > Rodentia > Cricetidae > Sigmodon > Sigmodon hispidus. The sequence continues at coordinate 15,549 of PVIH01024958.1, read as the reverse complement.
CTGCTCCAGCGGAACTGGCCTCATCGACACCTGCCGAACACCCAATTTAATGATATTTCATTACCTGTCTCCTGTTATTCTTTTACTTCAGCTTACTATATAGTTAATATGCTCACTTATTCTAAACCCCAAAATAAGGATTCCACAGACCATTTTCCGAACTGAACAGGTGCTTAAGGATGTAGATTTTCTAGACTGAGAAGCTTTGGAGCTGAGTGCAGACAATTTCAATATCCAAGTCCTGGGTGACATTCCTGCTGATGGTAATGACTGACCCCAGACACCAGGGACATCATTGAAGACCCGGAAAGTGGTCCTCTTCAATTTTGCTGTTATGTGGCAGCTCAAGTTGGTGACAGGCTTTCTTGAATGACGTTGTTTTGGCATCAGGGACTGTGGACACAGTTGAAGCTAATCAATCATTGGTGTGGGCATGATTCCACATGTGTGTGCTTTTTGTTGTTTATAAAAATCCACTAGAGGGCATATCAATGCTAAACCTTCTGGCAGGTGGAAATAATGACATTTTGTGGGAACATTTATTTTCTGTTCCTGAGTAGTGAGGGGGATGGGAAGGAGATGGGGGCAAAGTGAGGCTATTGATTCCTACCTCTCCCCAATTCATGCTCTGTCTGCCAAGCAGGGATAAGAAAGAAATGTGTGAAGTTATGGAGGCAGCCTGGTATGGGTCTTCCAGAGGTGATATTGTTCTTTGTGGGAGTTACTTTGGGTAAAGGACAGGGTTGGCTGGATGGATTCTGGGGAATGAAACTTCATGATGGTGAACTATTCTGAGAAAGGGTTTCGTCTAGCCTTCCATTTCCTTCTCTTCAAGAGTCACATCTCCGAGAGCTGGACTGCTCTGGTCAGCCGCCTTTACACTGAACCCCACAGAAAGAATACGACTATGGAGTCTCTAAGGCAGCGATTCTCAACATGTGGGTCTCGATCCCTCTGGGGGGTGTCAAATGACCCTTTTACAGGAGTCATCTCAGACTGTCAGAAAGCAGAAATTTACATTACTATTCATACCAATAGCAAAATTACAGTTATGAAGTATCAATGAGAATCATTTTTTTGGGGGGTCTCCACAACATGAGGAACTGTACTAAAGGGTCTCAGTATCAGGAAGGTTGAGAACCACCGCTCTAAGGTCCCCAGTGGTTCTTTCTGGAAAAAAAACCCTCCTGAGATCCCTTCTTCAGAAAAGCTGCTGTATTGTGCATTATGCGTCCCCTTCTCCTGGAGGGTGTGCTTCTGTGTGTACCAGCTCGGAAAATTCCCAAAAGGCACAGGGAAGCCTGACTGGTGGCAGACGTGCTGGCATGCAAGGGACAGGACCTGTGTTGCTTTGGTACCTGCACTGTTTTTGACTTGGATGCCCAGTCAGGGTGGGAATTAGATCTTGGGAGTGGGGGACAAGATCTATGTTCAGAAAAAGGAGGTGGCCTTCTCTTTCTCTATGGACACTGCCCAGAGATAAGTCAACATTAACCAATATATTTGGACACAAAGGGGACTGGATCCAAAGCCCAGCTTATCCACTGGCATGCTTTGTGACTGGGGAAAATCTCTCTGTGATTTAGGTTTTTAAATTCAAATCACACAAGTTTATCTGAGATAATGCTTGAGAGGACCCATCTCATAAAATAAGACAGGTACTTCATGAAGGCTTATCATCTCCTCTTAACAGTCTTGAGTCAATAAAATGACCACTTCTTTTTTTATTTTTATTTTACTTTCTCCTCCTGAACCTTCCAGTCTAAAGTGACCACTTCTTAAGGAGATGGTTCAGCCAGTGAAAGGCTTGCTATGCAAGCAGGAAGACCTGAGGACCTGTCATCAGTATCCATGGAGAAAACTGAATGTGGTAGCACATACTTGAAATCCTAGAGCTGTGTGCAGACGAAGAGATAGGAGAGACCCTGGGCTAGGCAGAAAGCTCAGCTGAATTGATGGGTTCAGTGAGAGGCTTTGTCTTAAAAAATAAGATGGAGAAGAGGTTGATGAAGACATCTAATGTCATCATCTGGTCAGAGTGACCACTTGATCACCAGGACAAAGTTAAAAGACCAAAAAGCCTCAAGTATAAGAGAGTCAAAGTGCCCATCAGGCCTACCTTGATGTCTGTTACCTGAGCGGCATTAATGTCCACACAGATGTTGGGGGTGACAGATGTTTGTTGAAAACCTGCTATTTAATGTCTTCTCTATTTCCTTTCTGCTGACAACACAGAAATAATGAACATTAGTCTCAGAGTGGGTCTGTATGCTCTCTAAGAAAATCTGAAAGAGATTTATTTTCCTCTTTTTTTATGTGGATGGGTGTTTTGCCTGTGTGTATGTATGTGTACCACATATATGTCAGGCACCTGTGCAGAAGAAGGTATCAGATCCTTCTGGAACTGGACTCACAGATGGTCATGAGCTGTTATGTGGGTTCTCAGAACTAAACCTGGGCCTTTTATAAGAGCAGCCAGTGCTCTTAACCACAGAGCCATTTCCTCAATACCCTGGTAGCAACTTTAAGGTTTATGCTTGTCTAAAAGTCTCCTAGAGCAGCTTAGAATGCTTGCTTCTCTGCGATGTCCTGAATGCTATGGAAGCCTGAGTGGAATAAGGGAAAAATAAAAAAAGACCAATTTTGCTTCTTATTTGTTTGTTTTTGCACTGATTTTTGACTTTGAAAAAAATCAAATCATTGCATTTAATCTTTTTATCCCGATTCCCAAATGTTTTAGATGCACCCCCATCTTCTCCCAGTGATCACCTCCTTCATTTTCCTATGGTTTCCTTGGGCACCACTGTGATTCTATGTCAATACTTCTGGGTGGTCTTGCCTGGGCATTATGGTGCTCAAAGATGCAGAGGTCACTGTTCATGAAGGTAACTAAGAAGCCTCTCTGTCAGTACTGGAAGAGGTTGGTCCTGAGGATCTAGCTTTTCTTCCTCTGCACTAAAATAAGTGCAGGAGGTGACACAGACCAGGTAAATGCCACGTGGCTGTTAACTAACATATGTTTCAATCTGCAAGCTTTCCACAGTCCTTATCAGAAAAAAGAGAAGAAACTAGAGCACTCACAGACTGTTGATACAGATGTAAGTTAGTATAACTCTTGGCTGGCAGTTTGGTTCTGTTTATTTAATCTAAACATATGCATACCCTTTGACTTCTTACAGGCATCCAATCCTCCAGTGACATTTCAAACATGTTAATCACAGCTTCAATCACTTTATGTACCCACTAATAGAGAAATGGTTGTACATGATGGTTCCTTCATACTGTGGAGAACTACATAACAACGAAGAGGCATTAAGTTGACTGAAGATGTGTTGAAATTTCCAGTAGTCAATAAGAGAAATATATGAACATCAAAAAAGAAGAAGGAAAGCAAATCTGTAGTTTGGCTCCTTTGTGTCCTAAGAGAGAGTGCTTAGCAAAACCCCAGAGTAAAGTGAGGTAACTTTATATGCTCTACCTCTGATCCTTCCATTAATTTCAATCAGGTTGGTGTCACTATCAAAGCCCTGAACTCTATGCTACACCACTGCTGTTAACCAGTACTATCCACAGTGCAATTATTCCAGATTTTAGGTGAGATTGCTAGTATAGAAACATCTCACTTGTAACAAATGAAACCTGAAGCCTCAGAGGTTAACTCCTCTCACCCACCCGTTTTCATTTTGTAGCATGCTGGTAGAAGTTCAGCCACTCTTTCTAGCTCCTTGCTTCAGGTGATGACTCCTGGTGTTCTTGTTCTTCATCTTGAGGATATTACACATTGTCATTCACTACTGTGTTCCCTGAAACCTGTGAAGAGAAAGCAAGGACCACACAAGGCCCTGGAACATCAGCTGTCTCAGGACACTTCCTCCCGTGTTGCAATGACCAGGGTTAGTCACGTGGTTCCAATCAAGCTGCAAGGGCATCTGGGAAAGACAGGAAAGCCAATGGCTTTTTAGTGAGGAATTTACTGTTTCTGGCATCATAAGTGATAAAAAATATGGATTAGACCTTGTCTTAGTTACTTCTCCATTGTTATAAGACACCATGACTTAGGCAACTTACAAAAGAGAGTGTTTATTTGGGGCTTATATTTTCAGAGGGTTAGAGTGAATGACCATCATGGCAGAGAGTATGGCAGCAGGCAGGCAGGCATGGTGATGGAGGAATATCTGGGAGAACATATCTTGAGATACAACCATGAGGTAGAGAACTAACTGGGAATGGTGTGGGCTTTTAAGGCCTCAAAGCCCCCACCTCAGTGCCACACCTCTTCCAACAAGGCCACACCTCTTAATCCTTTCCAAATAGTTCCAACAGCTGGGGACTGAATGCTCAACTGTGTTAGCCCATGGGAACCATTCTCATTCAAACCACTAGAAACCCTGAAGTTAATACTATCTTTTAGTATAGAAGCAGTAGTTGGGGGCTGCTCTATTGCCTCAGGGTCACTTGAGAACAGAGATTTTCTTGTTTACTTTTGTCTGCAGCTCAGTCCTGCTGAATAGAACAATGCTGTCACTTTCCAGAGGGTCTTTTTGGCAGCCAAACTGAGCTACTGGCTTTGTTCAAAACCTTCATGTTTTTCTTTCCTTGCAATTTCCCTTAGGAAATTTTCTTTATTCACCATCCTCCTCCTCATCCTCCTCCTCATCCTCCTCATCACCACCACCATTGTTTTTTTTTTTTTTTTTTTTTTTTTTTTTTTTTTTTTTTTTTTTTTTTTTTTTTTTTTTTTTTTTTTTTTTTTTTTTTTTTTTTTTTTTTTTTTTTTTTTTTTTTTTTTTTTTTTTTTTTTTTTTTTTCAGAAAAAGTATCTTTTTGTGATCCTGGCTGCCCTGGAGCTAGCTCTGCAAATCAGCCTGGCTTTGAATTCACAGAGATCCCCCTGCCTCTGCCTCTCAAGTTTAAATGATTAAATGATTGTGCTACTTTACCTTTATGTTGTGTATGTGAGTGTTTTGCCTGCATGTTTTTATGTGTCCCACATGTGTGCCTGGTACCTTAGGGACTGGAAGAGGATGTTAAATCCTCTGGAACTGGAGTTGCAGATGGTTGTGAGACCCCCATGTAGATGGTGGGTGTTGCATCCAGGTTGAATTCAGTATGTACGCTTCATCATGGAATGATTTCCCCAGTTCTCTGGAATTTTTTTCCCCCATTTACAATTGCAGAACGTGATCAAATACATTTTGTATTTGTTCTTTTCTTCTTTTGTCTCTAACACCTATAAGTTAGAACCTTGAAAAAATAATTAAATCAGAAATATTGGTAAAGATGGAATAAGGAAGAGCTCGATCAAATAACAACAAAGAACAGAATCTTCCCCAGGACTGCAGCTGAGATAAAGAAACTCTCCTACCACTTTGTTCTGGATTCTTATCTGTTTGGATGCTTGCACCTCCCAGAACTGTTAATGAAACAAATCAACCACCTCTTTCCCTAGCTGAATTGGGGATGTTTCTTTTATAAAAATATAACACCACTAAAATGAAGTGTTGTTGGGTTTCCAAAGGGTTTACTACAGGGTCTGAGGGTAGGGAGAAGTACCTGGAAAAGCACAAAGACTGAATCATTGAGTAGCCATCAGAGTATGGCTTCTTTAGGGTCTAAGTCTGAACAACGACTCTGCTCCTTGATGCTGAAGTCCCATTCATTTAGATTACTTAGTCCTATTAATTTTCAATTGTACCTTGAATGACCTTAGATTGATTCTCTCTGACCTCCAACCTTAATAATACAGACTTTTAGGAGAAGGAACAAAAGTTGAAGTGATGCTTGCAATCCAAGATGGTTCTGTAGAAATCAAGGCTTAGAGACCATCTTGTAAGAGTAGCAGAGAGATTCTAAGATCCATAAGGTGGGGAAGACTAGATCGAAACAGTGTCTTCTAGACTTACTGTACCACTGTCATCACAAACTCATAGTGTTCATGGTGACCTGTATAAGGCCTGCACAAGATCAAGCTAGTAAAATTATTCTAGCATTTCTGAGCATCCACAGCCAATTGAGGAGCTATTGACAATTGATGGCTTCTGGAGGAAGGAGAGTGAGTTTTCTTTGGGAATGTGGCCATGGTAGGTTGACGATGCTCCAGTAAATGATCCAACTCTCATGAGTATATGGACAGCATAACTTAGACTCCGTGGTTTATTTATTTATTTATTTATTTATTTATTAAAAAAAGAAGAAAGAAAAGGAAAAAGACATGATTTTGTGATGGGGTGGGAAATGGAGTGTGCAACTGAGAAGTAAATATTATTAAAATACATTGCACGCATGTCTGAAATTCTCAAAAACAATCCCATAATAGCAAAAAAATCAAACCAAGTATAGAAGCAGTATGGATGATCAGTTTCCTCCCGAGAGGTCATGTATGACCTAGGTCTTCCTGCTCTGCCCTGTGGTGTTAGCTGTGGCAGCCCTCTAGCTGCGGTCCTTGTCTCTATCCTGTCCTCAGATGCCTCCACAAAATTAATCTTCTCTAAAACTCCTTTCTGATTGCAGAGAAAGCAACCTTGGCTTTCAGAGCCTGCTCTCATGCCCCACCCTACCTGGCCAGCTTAATTGGCTTCTGCTTCCTGTCGCACACCCTCTTCTCCAGGCATATCTGTCTCCTTCTCATCCCGTGAGCACGTCACCCATGTCTTGTTGATTCTGTGCATTTGTTCAAGTTACTCAGCAAGCCTGGAATGCGGTCTTGGGTCTGCATCGTAGGAATTCTTGACTTTACACAGTGAATGGGCTCCTAACTTGTCATTTAAAGTGTGTGTGCACGGAGCAAATCCCTTTTCCATAATGCTGGTACTTAGCTTTAGCAGTTTGTCTTGGTTTGTGATTCATCCTGGACTGGCTGTGAGCCCAACCCTTCACTTTATATTTTTCTGTCTCTTACTTGCTGCCAATCTATAAGCCAACACTTAAATCCTTCAAGGAAGTCCCATTAAGAAAAAAAGCATGTTTAATAGAAAGCAAGGAAGTCACCCCTGCATTTTTAAAAAATGTTTGTTGTTATAAACTTGGATTATTGCCAACTGGGTTTTCTTACAATGGTCCTACTTGTACACATCAAACAACTTTGTACCAATTTAGGACTCTAAGGCAGTTTGTCTTAAAGCCATCTTTAGGGGTTTATCATCAGAAAACCTTCAGAGATATTTTTTTTTTCTGCCACCTTTGTACAGGCCTGAACATTAGCCTATAAGTATCTAGTGTCCAAGAGGAGATTCTTCAGGTCCATCTATCAGAGACCTTTGGTTTTTTGCTTAGTTTTGATGGAAATGGCTATGCCAATAAACATTTTGAAATTGTTAATTAGTCCTTGGATCAAGGCCTCTTGGCTGTAAAGGGGAAGGGGAAGAGGGTGCTTGGAGCCCTTGGACTGTAGTGAGCACGGGAGCGGGACACAGTCTGGTGAGGGAGGATGTCTGAGCTTGGTGTGTGGATACCTCTCAGGACCGGCTGGAAGTGCTCTTGGCATGTGGACGTCTGGCATGGTCCCCTTCAAGTAGGTTCTAGAATCCTTTGCGGATGAAGTTAGAGAAGGAGAAGGAAGGGAATGCAGTGGTGACTGCAGCAGACGCATTGACGGCATGTAACTTTGAAGGTTTGCTGCTCAAAGGCTTTCTCTTGGAACCGAGTCACTGTGGTAGAGAGAACGCCAAGCATCCGCCGAGAAAGATTGTGTGCAGTGATCTTGATGGCCGCTGCTGAGGTCTAGCCTGTATCTGACATCATTCATCACACATACCTTCAGATGATTCAGGATCTCAGCTTTCAGGTCAGCGTTGCCCAGATCTTCCCAGCTAAGGCCTCAGACCTGCAGAACAGTGCTCTACAGTGCCCTCTGTGCACCCTTAGAAAGTTTCAGAGTCCTAGAATTTACAACTTCAATGAAATTATATGTGGATATGTGTAAAAACTGGTGTATGTATGTGTCTTAGCTTCTTTTCCTGTTGCTCTGACAGAATACCCTGATAGAAGCACCTTAAGGAGAAAGCATTTATTCTGTCCATAGTTCCATGGTGGGGATGGTAACCTCATGCAGATAATCCCTAACGGGCATGCCCAGAGGCCTGTCTCCTAGGGGAGTTCAGAGCCTATCAGCTTGTCAATCAGTATCAGCCATAATTTGTATAGGTCTAATTTTATACCGACTTCCTTTCTCCCTCTCTTTTACCTTCTTCCATCTCCTCCTTCCTTCCCTCCTCCCTCCCTCCCTCCCTCCCCCCCTCCTTTCCTCCCTCCCTCCTTGGTTCTCTCTCGTCTTTATTTATTCATCTCTCTCTTCACTCTCTTTTATTCTTTCTCCCTCCTTCCTCTCTGCTCTCTTTTCTTTCTTTATTTCTCCTTCCCTCCTTTCTTTTCTAAGTCTGGGAAAGATTAGTTTTGCAGCAATGATAACTACTCCAGTGTGGACAGAAGTGACTTGCTGGGTAATGACTGAGTCCTCTGGAGAACGAGGTAGCCATTGCTCACAGAAATATCTGGGTTATCTGGGTGCCCCTCCCCCAGTTAGGATCTATGAACCTAAAAGTTAAATGGAAATAGAAAAATAGGGTAACTTTTGAGGTTTTGTGGCTCTAATCTCATCCTCTCATGGGAACTTGGGTTGGGTTTGGCTGTTAATGATTTCCCCTTTCAATGCGGTCAGAGGGATGCTTCTTCCCTCCTCTGGCCGTCTCCATCCTGATGTGTTTCAGCCCAGAGACTGTGGGAACATTGATGACATGTATCATGTTTAAGAGAGAGCCAAAGAGACTTGTAAGTCAACCAGCCGACAACCTTGTTAAATGGCAGAAGACCTTGCTCGGCACTTAGGATTCTCTCTGGAAAATTTGGATATACTGAGAAAAAAAGAAATGGTCTCTCCTCAGTGGTCTATGATGTTGATTTGACTTTTAAGGGCAGACACTTCCCCACCCAGGAGGACTGTGGGACCCATGGATTGTACTGTTGTGGGGCTTAGCAGGTATTCATGTCTTCTCTTGTTCCCCCTATCACATACACACACACACACACACACACACACACACACACACACACACACACCCCAGCCAGTGGGAAGCAGGAGGGTGTTATGCCATTAAATACCTCCAAATGCATCAGAAGCTCTCTTGTCGTGTAGGGAATTGTACTAGAATTTTCGAGTCCACTCAGGTAACTGGAGAGACTGCGATGTTGCCGCTGGGCTTGCTGATCTGCCTTGCCTGGGAACCAAAGGCTCCAGGACAGGCCAGCTCTGATCTCAGCAACTCTGACACACACTTTCATTCTGAGCACATTCTACTTAAGAAACAGTTGTAAAGAAAAAAAGATCACCAACATTTTGACACATCTTCCCAGAGCTTCATCCTTTGTATTCTGTTTTCATTTTGACAAACTTACTGAATATATAATTTTGTGTTCTGTTCTTTTTTCCCTTAAAGTAGTTTCAGATGTACTTTTCCTGTACAAACACAATTTTAGACTTAAGTAGCAAAGATATTATATTTCGATTTTTTTAAAGACAGAGTTTCTCTATGTAACAGCTCAAGCTGTCCTGGAACTCATTTTTGTAGACCAGGCTAACCTTGAACTCACAGAGATCCATTTGCTTCTGCCTCCCAAATGCTGGGATTAAAGGCATGTGTCACCACTACCTGGCTTTAATAATAATATCTTATGCATAACAACATACCATATTTTATTATGTGCATAGGGCATGTTTTCTTAACCTTTTCATTTGAAAGGGGAGGGTCATGGCCCCTCTTTTATTGAGGGTTCTCAAACAATAATCAAACAATGGAGATTAGCCTGGCCACTCTGATCCTGACATTCATAGCCTCTCTGTTTCTTTCGACATTTCTCTTCATTTTAAGTGACGTCACACAACCTGGATCCCTACACTGTGCTTTACTATGTTCTTGGTTTTGGTCACTTAGGATATTTACCAGGGTTTGATACTGTAAACAAGGAGGCCATGGTTATCACCGTGAGCTCAGACTTTCCCCTAGTTTTGGATTATCACCTTTGAATAGAGTCCCAGGAGTGAAATTACTGGGTTAAAGGGTAGGATTGTGTTTATGGCTTGTGATACTTATTGCCAAATTGCTTTCCCAGAGGACTGTGCAGGCACACTTTATAGACCCAGGGGAATCTCTTCACCCCTCCAGGATGCTGGGCTCTCCTCTAGCCACTAGAGGGTGTGAAAGGATGCTGTTAGAGAGTCGGCCCCCTTTAGGAAAGCCCCATATTCGCTAGAGGAGCCTGTGATGTTGCCTGGGAGGGAGAGGACTCTGCCTACTTTGGGGCTGGGATGGATGAATTCTCTGGGTTTCCATTGAAAGCTGCATGGTTGGTGCTCTGGACTAAGGAAGTGAGAGCAGCAGTACCCAGGGCCTCCGGCCCAGAGTGTGAGGTCTGAGTTGTGAACCCTGCTCCGGAATCCTGGATGACATATGGAAACCGAACCTTGAATCTCAGCATAGGCAGACTGAAGCACTCTGAGCTGCAATCTTATGCGTTTGTCACCTGCACAGCTTTGTGAGAGCACAGAACATGGTGTGGTAGCTGGATGAAGAGAAGACAGGAAGTCCAGAGTACACACAGGGATATGGGATATATTCTGTTGTTACATGGATAGCTTCCTGAAAGGAGGGATGTTGAGTGGTTAACTTGGAGACACTGAACATGGAGGGATGCTTAGAGACCACCTATCCCACATTCTTAAGTCCAGAGAGTTAAGATTGCTTCCATTTTATTTTCTCATTTATCTGGAAGTTATAGAGCACCTAAGGAGTACTGAGCTCTGCGCCAGCATTGGGCATAGTAAGGTGATGTGTGAAACCCATGTCTTCAGGGCCCTTAGAGCTGTGTAGGGAGGAGACCAATCATGACAAACGCTCAACACAGGCTGTACCTCAAACAGCGAGGAAGGTGGTCCTGTAGGAGCAGGGATTGCCTTTGATGTTCCTAAGATGCCCTTCTGAAAATGTATTCCTTAGAAGCTCTCTCTCTCTCTCTCTCTCTCTCTCTCTCTCTCTCTCTCTCTCTCTCTCTCTGTGTGTGTGTGTGTGTGACATATCTTTAATCCCTGTACTGGAGAGGCAGAAGCAGGAGGATCTCTGTGAGTATGAAGCCAGCCTGGTCTACAGAGTGAATTCCAGGTTGTCAGGGCTATGTAGAAAGACATTCATTCCCTCTACATATCCCTTAGAACATTAGTCCAACTGAACATTTAATAAATGTTAAATAAAATATAGGTAGGTAGTTTCAGCAATCAGCTATTGCTGCCTTGATGCTGTGTAACAAACCGACCCTACACTCAGTCAATAGCAGTATTACTTATTATTATTTTTAGGGTGATTGTGGGAATTTTAATCTGCACAGACACACTTTAGAAATAAATACCCATTCATCAGAAACAGTGCTTCAAATTTTGATATTTTAGACTTTTAAAAGATTTATTCTTTTCATGTGTGTGAGTATTTGGTTGCATCCATGTCTGTGTACCATGTTCATGCATGGCAGAGGCTAAAAGGTGGCACTGGAATCCTGGAACTGAGGTATAGATGGTTGTTAGCTGCCACATGGGTGCTAGGAGTTGAGCCTGGGTCCTCTGGAAAAGCAGCCAATACTCTTTACTACTGAGCCATCTCTCCAGCTCTTGATCTTTTAAATTTCATTCGTGTTGTATTTGTGTGCATGTATATGTAGATGTGAATTCATGTGTATGTATGAGGGAGATGGGGTGGGGAGGCCCCAGGGGGGGTGGTTGGGGGGGGTGGAGGAAGGTAGTGAGGGGATGAAAAGATCAACATACATTATATGAAAATATGAGACTGTAAAACAATTAAATGTTATTTTAAAAAAGCTGTAGGGCAATGGAAATGCCAAAAATAAATAAATAAAAAGTCAAAGTAGACAAAACAAAAGTTCTTTGTTCTTATGTGTATGTGTGTATATATATTTGTGTGCAAGGCTATGCCTGTGCCATGGCTCACATGTGCAGGTCTGAGGATAACCTTGGGAGCTAGTCCTTACCTTCTATCTTGAGGGAGAATCTTCCTAATTGTTTGTCATTGCCTGCTAACTCCAGGCTAGTTGTCTCAGCACTTTTCGAGGGGTTCTTTTGTCTTGAGCTCCATCTTGCCTTAAGAGTATAGGATGAGGGGCTGGAGAGATGGCTCAGTGGTTAAGAGCACTGACTGCTCTTCTGGAGGACCCAGGTTCAATTCCCAGCCCCCACATGGCAGCTAATAATTGTCTCTAACTTCAAGATCTGGCACTCTCACAGACATGCATGCAAAACACCCAATGAACATAAAATAATACTTTTTTTTCTTTTAAAAAGAATATAAGATGAAAGGCATATGCCACTAGGTTCAACCTTTACTTGGGCTTGGGGATCTGAGCTCAGGTTGTCATAGCAAATGCTTTGTACCTACTGCTTCATTTCCCCAGCTCACCACTTTATTTTTTGAGATAGAATCTCTCACTGAGCCTAGAACTCACAGCCTGGACAATGCTGTCTGGCTAGTGAGCCCCAGGGATCCTCTTGTCTGGCTTCCCACTGTTCCATGTCTGGGTTTTTAAATAGATACTCAAGTCCTTATGCTTTCACAGCAAGGACTTTACCAACAGAGCCGTCTCCCCTGTCTAAAATTTTTGATCTTTTCTTGGGCTAGTTGCAACATATCACTTCTTGAAATCATGAGATAAAAGATAGATGTTATACTATGTACTGTTAGTGGTGTCTTTGGGTTTAAATATTCTTAGTGAGCCTTTATTTCCAAATAACATGCTATGCAACAATGCATTGTAAAATAATCTTTGTGTTAGATGGCTTTGCCTAACTATGGGCTAGTACATAGTCTCACCCTGTTAAAGACAGGACAGGCAGAGCTATGATGTTCAGGATTATATGTATTGGATATATTTATGTGTATTGAGTACTATGTGTATTGAGTATATTTATGACAAAATACTTGCAATTTATTGTGGATTTACAGGGATGTAACCCTCTAAGCTGATGGACACCTCTATTTCAAACTTTGTGTGTGTGTGAATGGATTGTGTGTGTGCTTGCACATGTATGTTGAGGTACACATACAGCTGAAATGTCTTCCTTTATTTATCTCCACCTTGCCTTTCCAGATGGACTCTGTTACTGAATCCAGATTCACTGGTTGGTTATCCTGACTCTGAGGCTCTGTGTCTGTGCTCCTCTACCTTCCGAGTGCTGGGTGACAGACACATACCAGGACTCTTGCTTACATGGGTGCTGGGGATCTGAACTCAGGTACTCATGAGCCATCTCACTCATCCTTAAACCTTTTCTTCCATCATCTCTACTAAGATCAACCAAGTCACATGATCAAAGTCAATGTTCAGAAAGTAGGGAAATGTACTTAGTCCCCACAGGCAGATAACTAAAGATCATGGCAAAGTCTGTGGACACCGGGAGGGGCAAAGTACCAGGAGCAGCGAAGCAAAGCCATCTACCACAGCAGGATGAGTTTAAGTGATTTGGGTGTGGACACTGGACTTTTCAGAGGCTTTATCTGCAAATCAAATTAAACCTCTACCATTAAAGAGGAAAGGGTAAGCCTGGAGGGGAGAAAATAACCTGGCCAGATTTTACAGCCATTTAGCATGTTTATACAGTGACAGCCCAGACCCATGGCTCTCAGCAAGGGTTCTTTGCTTCATTCCACACTGCTCATATGCTTTCACAGCACTAAACTGGCAGGGACCCAGGAAGATGTCGACCGATGGAGAGCTGAGCTGCTGAGCTGAGGAGGCTGAAGTACTCCAGGGATTTTCCAGGAGGGCAGGTAGGGGAGACCATTCAGACAGTCAAGGGGCCCTGCCAAGAGGATAGTGTTAAGGGCATGTGCAATAAGGCCAGGCAGCTCTATGGGTAACATAGCAAGATCTCTCACCTTGCTAAACCTCAGTTTCCTCGTTTGCTGAGTAAGTGAGGCAAATACTCCCTTATGGGGTAGTTGAGTTAATAATCATAATGTGTACAGAACAGGACCAGGAGTACAAACAGCAATCCAGACATGCCAGCAGTCATTAGCGTCATTGCTCTTGGAGTTTCTGTCCCCTTCTACGTCTCTGGGGCTTTCTACACTTCTAATCCCCTTCTCTATGCCCCATTTATCCTACATTGGTACTCACTATAATGTGTTGGAACAGTAAATATCATTGAATAATTAAACAGGGACATTGGAAAAGTTCAAGGTCCAGAGGTGGAGTTGCATCTTTCAAGTGGGAGTCTCTCATCTATACCGTATCAGATTTCCTCCTCTGGCTGACCCTCTGTGCTTTCCGGTAGTGGGACGGAAGTGGGTTGAATTGGGTTGGGATGAATGATTCATCCAATACTGTGGTTCTTGAACTCTGGCTGGATGCTAGAATCCCAGGGAAAAATGCCTGGCTTCATCCAGACCAGTGAAATCAGAAGCTGGGGAAACTGGGGTATGGCATGACTTACAGACTCAACAGAGAATACTCATCTCCAACCAGGGTTAGTACACTGATGAGGCTGCTATGGACAGTGGAGGCAAATGCAAGCAGGTTTACATCCTTGTCCTGTTACTCATTGACCATATGAGTCCATCTTTCTGAAGGTCAGCTTCCTTTTCTCCTATCAAATGGGAGTAACCATGAACGTCTCGCTGGGATTTTGTAAGGAGCAATTGAAATCCCAAGCAGTGAGTTTCATGCAGTTGGCTAATTGTAAACAAAATGAATGGTTACAATGATTATCACAAGCCCTGGAGATCCATGTGGCATGATTTAATCCCAGGTTGGGGTCATTTGACCTCTTTACTATTGGAGTTGTAGGCTTCTGCCCTCATGGGTTTATACCCAGTCTAAGAAGATGGATTAGGGACTGGGGAGAAAGTACTTGACATGAAAGCACGAAGAGCTGAGTTTGGGTCTCCAGAACCCCCATAAAAGGCACATGCCTATAATAGAGCACTGTGGAGGCTGACACAGGAAGCTCCCTGGGGTTTGCTGGCCAGTTAATTTGGCTGATCAGTAGTCTGGCTGAATCAGGTTTAGTGAGGGATCTTATCTAAAAAAAAAAAAAATCAGATGGAGAGCTATTGAGAAAGATGCTGATGCTGACTGCTGGCCTCCACATTCATTCGCACATGGGAGTATGTGTGCATCTGCATTCCCTCTCTCTCTTTCTTTCCACACATATCTGTATATGTATACACATATACAATGCATATGCTAATGCACGTGCACACACACACACAATAAAAAACAACAACAAACACATGAAAAACAGAAAAAGAAGGATAAGAACTTTTGGGTTTCTAAGGCTATCTACTAATCCCATTCTGGGTAAAGTGAAGGTTTAGAACCTAGTGCTTCTGATTACCAGGAACTGTGTTCAGGGAAAAGATCAGCTTGGCTGTGGGGCTTCCTTTTCTTTTTTTAAAAAATTTTAAAAAATAGGCTTTTTTTTTCCATACCCACTACTGCTCCCCCCCTCCCATCCTCTCAGCCTCTCCCCCAGCCTCTCCCCCAGCCTACCCTCCC
>PVIH01024957.1:0-21633 GCA_004025045.1 Sigmodon hispidus | reverse complement strand
GCAGTATGTAGAAAATGCAAATAGATCCAACTCTATCACCCTGCACAAAACTCAAATCAAAGTGGGTTAAAAACCTCAACATAAAACCAGCTATTCTGAACTTGGTATAAAAGAAAATAGGAAATACCCTACAACACATTGGCACAGATGGCCACTTCCTTAATATAACACCAGTAGCACAGACACTAAGAACAAGAATCAATATGTGGGATATCCTGAAACTGAGAAATTTCTGTAAGGCCAAGGACACAGTCAATAAGATAAAATGACAGCCTACAGAATGGGAAAAGATTTTCGCCAACCCTACAAGTGACAGAGGACTGACCTCTAAAATATATAGAGAGAACCGAAGAAACCCTAAAACCTGAATAACCCGATCAAAAAATGGGGATCAGATCTAAAAAGGGAATTCTGAGCAGAAGAATTACAAATGACTGATAGTCACTGACTGTAAGGGATGGGAGAAGGAAGGGAGCTTGAACAAGGGTATACACGAATAAAAAATATGACTTTATTCATAAAAAACCAAAAATAGTTTAATATAAATATTGAACTTGTGGTCAGTCATCATAAAATATTTTTTCAGTTAAAAAATTGTTCAACATCTTTACCTGTTAGAGAAATGCAAATAAAAGCAACTTTGAGATACCTCCTTACACCTGTTAGGATGGCTAAGATCAAAAACACAGATGGTAGCCTATGCTGGAGAAGATGTGGAGCAAGGGTAGCACTCCTCCATTGTTGTTGGTAGTGTAAACTGGTTGAGCCATTCTGGAATGCAGTATGGAGATCTCTAAGAAAACTGAGAATCTCTCTCCCCAAGGATCCAGCAACATATATACACCCCCTAAAGACACTCATTCACACCTCGAAAGCATTAACTATGTTAATTGTAGCATTATTCCTAATAGCAAGAACCTGGAAACAACCTAGATGCCCCTCAACTGAGGAATGGATTAACAAATTGTGGAACAGTTACATATTGGAGTACTACTCAGCAATAAGAAAAAAATATACTAATATTCCCAGGCAAAAGGATGGATTTGGAGACTATCCTCCTGAGCAAGATCTCACAAACCCAGAAAGATAAGCAAGGTTGTACTCACTCATTAGTGTACTTTAAAAAAAAATCCTTTTTTCATTGTAAGATGATGGGTGAATAAAGTGATTTAAAACACACCCCCTACACACACACACACACACACACACACACACACAAAACAAAACAAATATTCTGGTTTGAGTGTAGAAGGTTTGCTTAGCCAAAATTTGTGGTGACCATAGTGCTTCCGTGGGCATTAGGTGTGATCTACTGTGATTTCTTCAATTGTAGCTGAGCCTAACTTGGCTTGAGAAACTTTAGATTTTATTTCTTTATGTTTAATATATTTTAGAACAAAGAGAACTTTTATTACTGCATGAGATTTTTAATCAATTCTGATTGATTTTGTTTTTTATATAAAGTTTGATATTGATTTTTAAAAAGCAAAATAAAAATATTGTTCAGTGAGAGGCCTAACAGAAATGTTGTCACTGTGTCAGGATGTGAAAGACAGGGCTGCTGAGAAGCAAAATGAGACAAAAGGTGAAATAACACATAGAAGAAGCTGGAGAGGAAGCAAGATATATAGTCTGTTTTGCATATTAGAAGATTTATTTTGCTAATGTGTGGAAGCAAAGACAGAGTTGATAAGTGGTCCAGATTCAGAGACTCTGGGGGGGGATACCAAGAATCACTAAATTAGTGTTGGGTTTTTTGAGAAAATTAACAAGATAATTTATCCAAAATAACCAAAGTGCAGAGGTATATCCACAGTAAGAAAATCAAAAATAAAAAGGTAGACATAACCACAGACACTGAGGAAAACCAGGGAATCATTAGGTCATACTTCAAAAATCTGTACTCAAAAAGACTGAAAACCTTAAAAAACTGGACAGCTTTCTATACACATTCCACTTACCAAAACTAAATCAATATCAGATAAATAACCTAAACCTACCTATAACCACAAAAGAAATAGAAACAGTTATTAAAAGTCTCCCAAATAATTTGAACCAGATAGCTGCAGTGTAGAATTATGCCAGAATTTCAAAGACTAATACCAATACTTGTCAAATTTTTCCACACAATAAAAATTAAAGAACCTTTGTCAATCTCTTTTTAAGAGGCTACAGTCACAGTGCTACTCACATCACACAATGATGTGACAAAGAAAGAGAATTACAGACCAAACTCCTTCATTAATATTGATGCATGAATACTGTGTTTGGTGCCAGACATTAGACTCTCCCTCAGTGATGCTACTCCACTATGCTATTCCCCTTTGTTTGTAATATCATGTAATTAGTAACCTTCCTTTTTATTATGAATAAAGTCGTATTTTTTATCCATGTATACCCTTGTACAACATCCTTTCCCACTCCCAAACCTCCCAGTCACTCTCTCTTCTCCACATCACTTTATCTCCTGCTCAGAAAGGGCAGACAGTTCCAAGGTCCCAATGTGGCTTAATTCAGCATCCTCTCTTGGCAGATTCCCCTTTTCTCACCCCAACATCAAGGCTGGGTCAGGTGTTCCTCTGGAGGGAGTAGGATCCAAGGTGCCAGTCCAAGGTGTTTCAGATCCCAAGCTGTTTAGTGTTTGTGGTTTGTAACTTGGACATGTTTTGCTTTTTACTTTTTTTTGTTTAGAGTCTACTAATAATGAGTACATCCCCTGCTTATATTTTTGGGTTTGTGATTTTTTGCTCAGGAGGATATTCTCCAAATCCATCCATTTGTTTACAAATTTTAGGATATCATTTTTTTTGTAACTGCTGAGTAGCACTCCATTGTGTAGATGTACCACCTTCTTTTTTTTTCCTTCTTTATTTTGTATTTATCAAAAAAACAGTAAAATGAATTTAAAATGCTGAAAAGTTAACAATAACTATAAAGAGGATAAGAATCATAAGCATGGCTTATCAAGGGTGGTAATGCACATAAGGTTGCTACTCATATATTTTCTTTGTGTTCAGCTTTCCCTCTGAATTTTTTTCCATCCCTGTTTATCCTTATTCAAGGTCCCTTCCCCCTCCCACCACATCTGGTCATTTTTCTTCTTAATAAATACCTTGGCCCTTGGTTTTTCATGTCAGCATCATCTAAAACCATGTTAGTACATCCAGAACTTAAGTTTTCTTCTCTAGTTTCCCTTCGAATTTGTGTCATATGCATACATGTGATTGAATGTATTTATATAGAATCTAATAATCATACCTGAAAGAAAACAAATGACAGTTATCATTCTGATATTCAGTTAGTTCAATTAATCAGTTTCCATCCATCAATATAACGTTTTATTTATTGTTAAAATATTCTTTATTTGTTTAGAAAATACAAAATTATAAATTTTTTAGGTAAATAGATACACCTGGAGAAAATTGTATTGTGTTGAGTAGCCTGGAAAGTTGTGTGTTTAATGTGAAGTAGTTGTTAAAGGTGGGAAATTATTGTGGTGGGAAAGAGAAAGAAATATCTTAAGTGAGAGAGATAGCACACAGATGACACAAAAGGGGAAAAGAGAATAATGACAGAGAGTCAGTGATACATGTGGTGATGTATGGACAGAAAGTACTAAGGAGGGGTTTGGGTATGGAAAAATTAGCTTTAAGAATGTTGTAAAAGACCATAACCTAAGCTATCATTTTGTCATTTACATGCATATTCTTACAGAGTTATACTAGAGTTAGCCTTAAGTAGGCATTAGGCTCATTCCAGAAGCTGCATGCTGCCAAACAATTATCCCTGAGCCAGGTTTTGGATATGTCTATTCAAGACATGATAAAGAAAGTACTGAAGATAAACCAGCTAGGGTAGGTGATTTTTTATTGTTCTTGTTTGCTGTAGTAAGTTGAAAGAGAATGCACCCATGAAGTTCAAGTGCTTAAATTCTTGGATCTCAGTTGAGTGTACTGTACTTATGAAAGTATAGGTGTGGTGGCTTGCTTGAAGAGTATGTCACTAGGTGCAAGCTACACACCATTTAATTTTTGTTCTTTTCTTTCTACAGGTAGTTAAAGAAGTGAGAAATCTGTTTCTACTCCAGCCACTATGCCCTCTCTCTGCCATCCTAAAATCAAATTTTAAACATTAACTCAAATAAAACCTTTTTATAAAATATTTGTGGTTATTATTCTTATCACAGATATTATGTACAAACCAAGAGTGTTCTCAATCAGAATATGATGCTAAACTGCTATTTCTATAAACACTACACATATTTGTAAAATGATTTTAAAAAATCAAATGAGTATTGACAAGGGAAAAAGAAGACCCTGATAGTTTTCATTGTTCTAAAAAGGTGTTTTACTTTGAATGCAAGATTTGATCAAGTGACCAAGTGTGGTATGGATGTTGCTATCCACCAGTTTTTTAAAATTCATCTTAAGACTTGCCCCATTAGAAGAAACATATGCCTGATGATACCATTGTACCTACAAATCATAAGTGTCAGAGATCATGAGTCCCAAAAGTCAATCAAGTATTATTATTTAGCTAAATAGACTCAGTGTTAAAATTTCTTCCAAATTATACATATTTATATGCAAATAAACATATATTAGTGAGTTTTTCAGACCTCATTAGAGATGTTTCCTGTTGCAGTGAATAGTGACTTCAGCAGAGACTCCCAAATGGTGACACTGGAGAGAGTAATGTTAGTACTATGCTCAACCAAACAAGGAAATGTATCTTATTTTCAAGGCTCAGGGACAGAAATATGAGACAGAAAATGGTAAGTATGTAAGATTTTTATTGAATTTTATTTTGTGAACTGTATCTTTATTTTATCTGCTCATTTATAGATTAGGCTGTTAGATTTATTGTTGATTAATTTGACTACAATTTTAGTTCTTTAGTTTAGATAATAGTTTATTTTTAAATATTGAACTACCACTTGTTCTGAGGACTCAAGTACTCTGTATTTTTAATCTTTCAGCAACTTTCTTTTACAAAGTATTAAAACAATTTGTATTGTTGCTTAATGATATTATGTACTGTCTATCAATCCTGTCTTTGCAACTTTTTCTCAAAAAGAAAACTTGAAATTATAAATTAGGAAAGAAAATTATATTCAATGTAGTCATTTTGGAGAATGGGACAAATATATCCACAGATAAATTTTGAGTCATGTGCAGTCTGTATATGAGATTTAAGACTAAATGCACAGTGTAAGATATGCACAATGAAGGGATTCTGCTCAAGATGCCATCCTGTCTAACACTGAAAATAAATGAATGACCTTCTCAAATCTTGTAAGACACTATAACATCTGATCTCTGGAGATAAATCCTCCCATACCATCTCCCAGTGAGAAATCTCAGGGAAGTGTCCATTCCTAAGAAACAATATTGTCTTTTTCTTTTTTTTTAGTTGGCAATGCATATATTTTAATATATAAAACTTTGTTCAAAGAAAGTGCTTATTTTATTAAGGGCTTAAAGATGCAAGTCTGTTAGATTAAAAATCCAACAAAAATATAGTATCAGTTTTATAATACTCAAACTTGAATTCATTTGAAAAATCATATTTAATCTATCCTGATTTCAAGCTCACATCATAAACTTTAAAAATTTATTTATTTTTGAGAAGGTTTTTTCCCATGTATGCTTGACATGTCATCCCTTCCCTCTTCCCAATTCAACCAGATCCACTGTCAGCCTTCTTCTACCCCATCACAATATCCCCTCCCACAATAGTTCAAGACCCAATGTCGGTCAGAATTCACTCCAGGCAAGTCCGATTTCCTAGTCCCAATATCAACGTTAGTTTAGGTAGTCCTTTGAAGGGAATAAGCTCCAAGGTGCCATTCCAAGCACAGGAACACAGTCTGATGCTAGCCCTTGAGGCTCCAAGTATAGTCATTGACAATCAAAAGGTACCTACACTTAGAGAGCCTAGCCTCTTTTCTGGCTGGTTTCCCAGTGATTTTTCTTGATTTAGTAAGTTACCAGGAGCTCTAGTGAGCCATCACTGTGAGACCCTTCTTTCTAATACCTACCCCCTTGCCCATACAGACTCCTCTCCTCCAATATCCAACTAGACCCAGAGCTTGCCCACTGATCAGCCTCTATCTCCACCTCCATTCATTGTTGGATATGGGTTCTGTGATAGAACTTAGGGTGGTTATTAATTTTATTATAGTGAAGTACTATTTCTCACCCCCATCCCCAAATGGTTGGAGACCTAGCCAAGGACATCATGTGAGTTCTTGAAGATTTCCCTTGCACTAGGTCTCTTTCCAGGCTCACATTGGTTTCCTCTATCAAGATATTCATCTTTTTTTCCTTTCTCTTTGTTACTCCTCTCACTCAACCATCTACTTCTCTCATGGTTTGTTTTCACCTCTACTTGGGTGCAATTAATTATGCTAAGGATGCCTTTATTTTCTCTTCTTAGGGGTATCCATGGATATCTCATACAAATTTCTTCTGGTCCCAAACTTTTAGGGATTGTGGTTTGAAGCTTGGAAATTCTTTTTTTTCTGTCTTAAATCCACTTATGAGTTAGCACATATCATGCCTATCATTCTGGGATAGTGATACCTTGCTCAAAAGAATATTCTCCAAATCCAGTCATTTACCTGAAAATTTTGGATTATCATTTTTTACTACTGACTCCATTGTGTAAATATACCACAGTTTATTAATCCATTCTTCAGTTGAGGTGCATCTAGGTTGTTTCCAGGTTCTTGCTATTACAAATAATTGTGCTTTGAACCTAATTGACCTAATGCCTTTGGGGTACAAATGTGCTTTTTTGGATATATGTCCAATAATGATATTGCTGAATCCTTAGAGACATTTATTTCCAGTTATCTGAGGCAGCTCCATACTGCATTCGAGAGTAACTGTACAAGTTTTCCCTCTCACCAAGAATGGAGGAGTATTCCTCTTGCTGTACATCTTCTCCAGCATAGGCTATAATCTCACACAAGAAACCAAATTGTGAAGCAAAAGCATTTAGAACAATTAGAAGCAAACTACCCTAGAAGGAGTAGACAGTAGGAAATAATCAACTTTAGTGCTTAAATCAATACACTTGAAATAAATAGAACAATGCAATGAATCAATAGTTCAAAGAGTTGGTTATTAGAGAAAGTCAACAAGATAGATAAACCCTTATCTAAACAATCTAAAGAACAGTGTGAGAGTATCCAAATTAACAGAACCAGAAATGAAAAGTGAGACATAACAATAGATGCCTGGGAAATCCAAAGAATTATCAGGTCATAATTTGAATATCTATATTACATTTAAATTAAAAACCTAAAAAAAAAAGACAAAAAGGAAAGCTTTCCGAACAGGTACCATTTGCAGAATTAAATTAAAATCAAATAAAAGACCTATATAGACCTATTACCTCAAAGGCAATTGAAGCTGTTATTAAAAGTCTCTCTAGAAAAAAAAAAAATAACCCTCAGGACCAGATGGTTTCAGTGAAGAATTCTTCCAGACATTCAAAAAAAGAACAAATGGCAATACTCCTCTAACTGTTCCACAAAGTAGAAACTGAAGTATCATTGCCAAACTCTTTTCATGATGCCACAATCACCCTCATACCCAAGCCACTCAAAGATGCAGCAAAGAAATAGTATTAAAGACCAATGTCCTTCATGGACATTGATGCAAAAATATTTAATAAACTTCTAGCATATCAAATACAATCACATATCAAAATATCAACCACCACAATCACAATGTCTTCATACTAGAGATGCAGGGATGGGTCACACAAATAACTGTGAATGTCATTCACCATATAAACAAACTGAAAGAAAAAAATCACATGATCATCTTATTAGATGTTGAAAAAGCCTTTGAAACAATCCAATAGACCTTCATGATAAAAATTCTGAGAAGATCAAGAATATAGGAATATCTAAATATAAGAAGGATGAAATACTGTGGTGATTTGTTATAAGGTTTGACTGTCACTCTGGCAGTCCTGCAGAAATACACACAGGCCCACAAAACATACAGATGTTCATATTAATCTTATTCTGATTGACCCAGGCAAATACCTTGCTAACTGTTTACCCTTAAACTAACCCATTATTCTTATCCTGTTCAACCATGTAGCTGGGTCCCTTTTTGTAGAGCAACATTTCACCTTCTTTCTTCTCCATCTGCTTTCATCTTCTCGTCATGTCTCTCTTGCATCTCTATGCTGTCTGACCTCTGCTCTGAGATGTTCCCTGAGATTTCTTAGTATGGTATGCCATCCACACTTCCTATCTGCCTCTGGCCAATTAGCTTTTTATTAAACCCATATGTGGGACAATCGTTTACAATGTAACATATAATTCCACTAATATATACAGCAAGCAGACAGCCAACATCAAACTAAGTGGAGAAAAACTCAAAGCAATCTCACTAAAATAAGGAACAATACAAGGCTGTCTTCTCTCTCATTATTTTTTCAATATACTTCTCAAAGACTTAGCTAAAGCAATAAAAAAACAGAAGGAGATTAATGGGATACAAATTGGAGAGGAAGAATTCAGACTATCTCTATTTGCAAATTATATAATCATATACAAAAGTGAGCTCCAAAAATCCACCAGGGAACACATATAACTGATATATCCCTACAGCAGTGTAGCAAGGTACAAGATATACTAAAAAAAATAGGCCTCCTATACACTAAGAATAAAAGGGATGAAAAAGAAATAAGAAAAAAATCACTCTTTATAATAACTGCAAATAGCATTAAATATCTTGGCATGACACTAACCAAAGAAGGAGCAGACCTGTTTGACAAAAACTTTAAGTCATTCAAGAAAGAAATTATAGAGGATATCAGAAAATAAGAAAGTCTCCCATATTCCTGGATTAGAAGGATCAAAATAGAAATGCCTATGTAGAGAGAGCATAGAAACTCTCTAGAAATCACATGGACCATGTGATTTGGTACTTATCAGAGTTGGTACAAGAGCATGGGTTCTCCTCCCTTTACCTTCTAAATCTCACAAGCCCACCCTAGCAAAAAAAGTCAAGCAATCTCATGCATGGGCAGAAAATGCATACTTATCAGCAGGGCCCCAGAAATCTTTATTTTTCTACATACTTTCTCCTTCTTCGTCTTAGTTTCTCTTCTTACCAGGGATCCAGAGTACAAGCAGCCACAGGAGCTCAGGAGAACACTTCATTCTGAGAACTTAATATGAGAAGTTCTGAGTAGTCAAGGCAGAAAGTGGGGCGAGATTTTGTCCTGGACTTTCAAAGAATGGACCTCCCTATGGAGCAATATGCAAATCATGAGGTTAGCATAGCTGTGTAAAAAGAAGGAATAGACAGAATGACCACTCTTATGAATTAAGTGACAAATGGTGTCTCTTATGTTTGTGAAAAATGGGTACAATTTATGCTGCCTACAGCAGAGGGCAGAAGAACTCCACAGGTAAATTTTAATTTGCATAAATATTGACATACATGGTCTATAAGGCCAGAGCAGGCCAAGGAGTAGCCAAGGCAATCTTTTCAACGCTCTATGTATTTGATAATATTTTTTTCAGTATAGCATCTTTCTGTCTAAGCCTATGTGATCTTGTTTGTTTGTTTTAGTTTTGTCAGATTTGGGAATCCATTAAAGATCACTAATGAGACAAGTAATTCTCATGTCTACAATACACTTGACTTTATAAAGGAAGGAATATAAACCACTAAGAAAGGAGGAATGAACTTATAAAATACATATATAATTCCTAATATAAAAGAGTACTTAGTAAAATCTTGGTTAGATACCATAATTTCTGCCAATTTGTTATAGAACTTAAAGAGGCTAACAAAACAATCTATGAACTATTTCTGAGTGAAAAGATTTTAATATTGTTTGTTCCATATTAGAACCCGAGAAATTTATACAAAGACTCAAGTCTTAAGGCCTTGGCTTTAAATTATGTGCTTAATCTATAGACCATTTCTTTCTAGAAATCTATGCAATCATATATTTTGTACTTGATGCATAATAAGGCAGTAATATGTGTCTATAGATTGCTGTGGATAACAGGTTTTACCACATGTTGAAAACTTTGGAGCATGAAGAAAGGAAACATCACATATGTATCAGGAGGATATTATTTAATGTCTAATCTGGTCTGAAATATGTACTTTTTTGTTTGATAATTTCATATGTGTCCATGGCTGATCTGAATGTGTTAATTTTTCTCTGATTACGTCATACTTGTATACAATAAATCCTTATGTTTATTGTCCATTTCCCTCTCCATTTGTTTTCCTAGTACATTGCTCTCCAAACATGATTTCTTCTTTTTCTTATTTTGTGTTGTTTCCTCATAGCTCATTAAGTCCAATTAGCATATTTCAAATGTTCATGGGTGTAGACATCTACAATTGATTATGGAAAAAGTATCAGTGGCCACACCCTAAATAGTATTGAATTTAATTTTTCCATTATCATTTAACTGACTGGGAATTATTGGGAAGGGATGGGGCTGCTGAGGGATTACGTTCTTGAATATTGTAAATATTTGTCACTCCTGTTGGTTTAATAAACAGCCAACTGATCAAATAGCTCGAAAGGAAGTAGATGTTGGGCAACCAGACTAGGAGAATTCTGGAAAGTGAAAGAACAGAGAAGCAGATAACAGTGAGACACAAAGAAAGTGGGATACAATGTTGCTCTGATCAAAAAGATACCAAGCCACAAGGCTTAATATAAATTGAAATAAGGGTTAACTTAAATCATAATGGTTAACAAGTAAGAAACCAGAGCTATAAACCAAATAGCTTATAATTAATATAAACCTTTGTGTATTTCTTTGGAAAAAATGACTGGAAACTAGTCAGGTAGGAAAGAAAAACTTCTTAATACAAATAGCATTCTAATATTGGACATATATACCTACATGAAGCCACAGAAACTTAAAAAGAATTCTAGAACACAGATATAAAGCAAAAAATAGCTTTCTAGTAATGCTTTTAAGTAGGGATTGTTAAAGAGTGCTATGTAGACTTGAACATGCAACATAACCCTCATAAAGGCTTAGTTTATGAAGTCTCACAAAAGCATTAGCTGTTTATGGTAAATTTTATATTTCTGTTCTTATGACAAAATGGAAACAGAGTCAAACACAGCTTTTTGCTAGCAACATTTTCTCAGGAGAACTCTGTTTCGCTGGCCTGTTTTTAGAAACAAAGCAGCTTAGGCTGCCTTGCTGTAGGCCAAAACAGCTACTTTATTAACAAATTTCAACAAAGCACATTCACAGCATGCAGAAAGACATCCTACATCACATCAGTCAACCAAACCCCACCCACCTCACATCTTGGAAATAAGGACGTTGCATTATTAAAGTTACATTCACTTGTCTGAGATTGATGGTATATTTAGAAGACTGAAAAGATTGAGATTAAGGTCAAGTCCTGGGAAAACTAGTAGTTATCCAGTGTTGATGTAGTGGGAAAGCTTAGTCAATGTCTTGACTAAAGTAGTCTGCAAGTCTGTACCAACCTAGGTAAATTGTCAAAAGTCTTGAGTAGTTTGCATTCCAAAGGTGATCTTTTGGATGGTATTTGTCATCTTAATGGTGATAGCATAGGCCAGGTGGATTTGTCTTTGCAGGTCTCCATCTTATCATGGAGACCTCACTAGTATTTGACAGTAATGGTCACAGTTGTCATATGCAGAAATCTTGGAGAGATTAAAGAACCACAATTTCTAAAATACATCTTGGGCACATAAAATAAGGGTAATTAACCTGTTTCAGACTCATCCCCAAAATCACACACAGGAAAATAGATAAAGCCTATTTTTAGAATTAGATAGTGTTCTATTTGACCATTTATATTACAACAGAATGTTTACATGCATGTAATACCTTGTACTGGCATAAAAACACACTTGTGGATCAATGGAATCGAATTGAGGATCGGGGCATTAACCCAAAAACTATGGACACCTGATCTTGGACAAAGAGTCTCAAAAAATTCAATGGAAAAAAAAGATAGTGCCTTTAACAAAAAAGGTGAAATGATTGCTTATAATATACTTGAGAACATTTGGCATGTTATTTGCTTCCTTTTTTCCTGGAAGGTGTACAGCTGAGACCTTCTTTCCCCATACATTCTTAACCAGCACGTCAGCTTTTTTTTCTCCACCAATCAGTTCCTGTAATATGGATACAACAAATTAAAAGAGGAAAGGGATTGTGCTATGCCAGAGAAGACTGTTTCTAGCTGACAGTTTGTAGAGAAAGTTTGTTTCCCTCTTTTGAAAAGCTTGAATTTTCTAAGTCTTCAGGTTAAGTGGACTAAATGTGGGTATGTTCTGTGCAGTACATCTTAAAGAAAGTGAGCAAAGCCTTGGAAACCTTTCCAGAGGCCATGTGGATTAAGACCCTAAGGACAACTTGTTTTCTTTTTTTTTTTCTATATATCTATTTATTTGCTATCACAAGTTTTTAATGTTTCACAGAATAGTATATAAAGCATTTACAAATTATAAACTATTAAAAAATGTGAAAATAAGTCACATTAAGACCCATACTGGCAGCAGTAGGTAGGCTCATATACCAACAAAAAAATATAATAAAGTACAATAAAATAAAAACTATTTTAAAACTATAAAACGTTTCAGAAAATGAAAACCATCATTAGCTAATATGTCTCATACATGACCGCTCAGTTTGGGTCTCCTGATAAGATGCAGAGGAGGCTGATCAACATCTCTGAAACCTGAGTCCCAGAAGGAACTCCTTATGCTCCAGTCCTTTCCTCATTACATGGCGCTTTACATCAGGATGCATTTAACAAGTAGCAACGTCTCTGTCACAGGCACACCTGTTGTCACTGCACTTTGCAGCTACTTTTGTCCAAGCGGAGTCCTCTGGACACACTGACTGAATCAGGGCTGGATCTGCTGTCTTCTGAGTGTTTTCTATGGTTACAGTAATTTTAACTATAAGGCTGGTGATACTGACTGTATAGATAATGTATTTGTGGTGCCCTCTTCTGGTAAAACAGCAAAATTAGGACAATTTTGGGTAATATACTTTTTGCAATTTAGAAGTAAAGATTCACTCATATAGGTCAGTGCCAAATACTAATACACTTACAAAAAATTATTGTTGCTGAAAAATCCAAAATTGGGCGGTCCTTTTCTCCACTGGTCAGAGTCCAAAGAAAGAATACTTTCCATGTAGTCACACATAAGCACATACACTCTATGCCATCACTAAGTATATATAGAGCAGTGAGTAAATGTTAAATATGACTGATAAAGAGTTTAAAGTGTTTGTGCTCTTATGAGATCACTAAGTTTATAATCTTAAATATTATATAACTAATGTCTTTCTTACCATGATGTTACAACCAGCAAAATAATTTAGAACTTAATTTTGGCAAGAAGGCACTAAGTTATTTAATATAAATTGTCAATAAAACAATGTAAAAATATCTTACTTTTTTCTTTTCTTTTTCTTTATTTATTTAGTAATTATCAAGAAAAAATAGTAAAATGTATTTAAAATGCTGATAAGTTAACAATAACTATAAAGAAAACAAAAGTCATAAGCATGACTTTTCAAGGGTGATAATGCAAATAAGTTTGCTACACATAAAATTACTGTGTTCAGCTTTCCCTCTGAGTTTTTTCTTTCTATCCCTGCATATCCTTATTCAAGTTCCCTTCCCCCTCCCGCCACATCATGTCATTTTTTCTTCTCCACAACTCCCCATCCCCTCCCTGGGCAGGGAGCAGACAGTTCCATGGTCCCACTGACCCAATAATGCTTACTTCAGTCTCCACGCCTGTCAAATCCAGGTTTGTCCCCCTCCTCAAGAGTGAGTCAGGTGTTCCTATAGTTGAAGTGGGATTCGAAGGGTCAGTCCAGGGTTTTTCTGATCCCAAGCTGTTCAGTGGTTGTGGTTTGCAGCTTGAGCATGCTTGGCTTTTTTCTTGTTTGTTTGTTTAGAGACCACTAATGAGTGAGAACATCCCCTGCTTATCTTTCGGAGTTTGTGATACCTCGCTCAGGAGGATATTCTCCAAATCAATCCATTTGCCTGCAAATTTTAGGATATCATTTCTTTCTTACTGCTGAGTAGTACTCCATTGTATAGATGTACCACAGTTTGTTAATCCATTCTTTAGTTGAGGGACATCTAGGTTGTTTTCAGGTTCTTGCTATTACAAATAATGCTGCTATGAACATAGTTGAGCTAATACCTTTGTAGAGTGAATGTGCATCTTTAGGGTATACACCCAGAAGTGGTATTGCTGGGTCCTTGGCGAGACTGATTCTCAGTTTTCTGAGAAAACGCCTTACTGAATTCCAAAATGGCTGAATAAGCTTACACTCCCACCAAAAATGGAGTGGTTTTCCACTTGATCCGCATCCTTTCCAACATAGGCTGTGACCTGTGCCTTTTATCTTAGCCAATCTAACAGGTGTTAGGTGATATCTCAAAGTTGTTTTGATTTGCATTTATCTGATGGCTAAAGATGAAGAGCACTTTTTCAGGTGCCTTTAAGCCATTCCTAATTTCTCTGCTGAGAATTCCCTTTTTAGATCTGTACCCAATTTTTGATTGGGTTATTCAAGGTTTTGGGCTCTAGATTATTCAGCTCTTTATATGTCTTAGAGATCAGTCCTGTATCACTTGTAGAGTTGGTGAAAATCTTTTCCAATTCTGTAGGCTGTCATTTGGCTTTTTGACAATGTCCTTGGCTTTACAGAAGCTTCCTAGCTTCAGTATATCTCACTTATTGATTGTTGGTCTTAGTGTCTGTGCCACTGGTGGTATATTTAGGAAGTAGTCGCCTGTGCGATTTGTAGAAGTGTATTTCCCATTTTCTTTTCTATGAAGTTCAAAGTGGCTGGGTTTATGTTGAGGTCTTTGATCCACTTGGATTTGAGTTTTGTGCAGGGTGACAGGCTCGGATCTATTTGCATTTTTCTACACACTTCCATCCAGCTATGCCAACAACATTTGTTAAATAGTCTATCATTTTTCCATTCAATGTTTTGGGCCTCTTTGTCAAAGATCAGGTGTTCATAGGTTTTTGGGTTAATGTCTGGATCCTCAATTCTATTCCAATGATCCACGAGTCTGTTTTACTCCAGTTCCAGGCTATTTTTATTACTGTAGCTCTATAGTATAATTTGAAGTCAGGGATGGTGATACCCTTGAGGTTCTTTTGCTGAGTAAAATTGTTTTGACAATCATGGCTTTCCTGTTATTCCAAATGAAATTGAATATTGTTCTTTCAAGGTGCAAAAAATATTGTGTTGGGATTTTGATGGGCAGTGCATTGAATCTGTATATTGCCTTTGGTAGAATTGCCATCATACCTATCCATGAAAATGGGAGAGCTTTCCACTTTCTGATATCCTCTTCAATTTCTTCCTTCTGTGATTTAAAGTTTTTGTCAAATAGTTCTGATACTTCTTTGGTTATAGTTACTCCAAGCTATTTAATACGATTTGCAGCTCTTATGAAGAGTAATGTTTCCCTTATTTCTTTTTCAGCTCTTCTATCTTTAGTGTATAGAAGGATGACACAGTCTGTTTTGTTTAAATATCGGTGTATATTTATAGAAAATGTATTTGAATTGTAGTAGCTTACATAATATCTTTATTTTAAGATATTCAAGGATGGATAAACACATGAATAAGTATTCTCTCTAATGATTTACCGCCATGTGGATAATTAAATAATTGATATGATTGATGTTTTGACTCCAATACAAAATTGATAAGATTGATGTTTTGAAACAGCATGAATTCATTCCTGCTTACTAAATTCTGTCTAAATAAACTCTCTGGCTGCTAGTCTGACAGGTGGCAAGATTCTCTCCATAACTTGCCTCACTCACCTCTTTCCTTGCCAATGCCTTACATTCTCTGTTGATATGCTGAGTCTGGTCTTTGAGTCTTAGTATGAGAGCGAGGATGCTAATACATCCAGCACAAAGGACTGATCAGCTATTGTTTTCATTGGCTTTTCTCATAGTAAACAGCCCTTTATGGACTATTAGCCACATTGTATGCTACGTGGAAGAGTGATATCCATTCACTCAGCTAGAAATGAATGTCCCATGCAGGATGAAAATTTCTAGCCTCTGTTGGTTGATCTCCATTCAATTTTCTGCCTATGTAATTCTAAAGTTCTAGTCATTTCACTGTTTTTATTACTCAAAGTTTGTCTGAAACCATTGCCATGGTTCGCTGAGCTTGACTTAAGAGTATAGCCTTTTCACTGAATATTCTTAGAATTAATGAAATCTACTAGGAGGATTTTAATTAGCATTTATCCTTATTCTGCTTCTTCTATTTATATGGTGTTTGTGAATATTAGGGGACTATTTCACAGTAAACACATGGATAAATTCTGAGAAGATCTTTTCTTTTCTCACAGTAATTTAGACATCCAATCATAAGGTTTGTGGATACTGAGCACTTTATCTACTAGGTCATCACAACAGACCAAAAATATCAATTACAGAAATAATCAAGCTAACAGTTTTGTTTTCCTAAAGAAGTTAGACTCACACAATGTCTTTTAATGAAGATCCAAGGTATTTCTCTTCTATGTGACAATTAATAGGCAGCAAATAAAATTTTCACACTTATACAGGAGGAGGCTGGTGACTGATTATCATTGTATGTGTTTTTGCCACTAAACATGTAATAATAAATGCTCAGCATAACCATACACTAAGAAGCCTATGCCTCCAAATAGAGAAATAGCATAGGCCTCACTACTTCTCTGTAGTCTAAAAAGTCATGCTGTAGACAAACTATACTTAAAACCTTTACAAATATGGTGCAGCACAAAGGAAACCTGAGGAAAAACACAGAGGAAAGGAAATTGTTTAATTTCTTTTTGGAAACAACTGATTCTCAGGGTCCTGGAGTGAATCAGAGAATCATAATGTGTTAATTGATGTTCAATGGTTGAAGGAAAAAAAGTAGACCTTTTATATTCATTATTTTATTTTATGGCATTGGGTATTTTTCTTGCATGTATATTTATTTACCTAATTCATGCTGTACCCAACTAGAAAAGGGTGTTGGGTATCCAGAACTGCAATCACAGCTGTTTGTGAGCTGCCATGTGAGTATTAGTAGCTTATCTCAGGACATCTAGAAAAATGGTCAATACTCTAAAATGCACACTAACTCTACAGTCTTGTGAGGAGAAATTATTTTGAAGTGACTACAATCTCTAAATAATAAACACAATGAGAATAATCAAAAATTTAGTAAATGGCAGAATAGAGAGTTTGATATGATGGTTTAATTGGAAACAAAAACTCTATACCATAAATTCAGTAAATCTTATTGCGTGGTTGGGCAAAAATAAAATTTATGGGTTTAATAATGATGAATCTACAGGTGACACACATTTCAAAAACATTATGTTTGACCTGAAATGCATTTGATAATAGAATCTGGTGCTGTGGGATGAGTTTTCTGTACCCTGTAAATATGTGTTTGTACCCTTGGTTAATAAAGTAGCTGCTATGTCATATGGCAAGATAGGACAAAGGGATTTGAATAATCTAAGCAAAGATAAAGAAAAATGAAAGTGGAATCAGGGAGACACAATCCAGCTACACAAGAAATAAGATGTGCTGTTAAGTCTATGGTGATGTGTCAATACAAAGATTAATTGAAATGGTTTATTTTAAGATGTAAGAACTAGTCAGTAACAGGCTAAGTCACAGGATCAACAGTTGTTATTTATATTTAGCTGTGAGTGGATTATAAATGGTGAGACATCTGGGTTCTACCAAGCTTGAAGACCTACATTCAGACCCTCTGATTCACATGGTAGAATTAGAGTCCTGATTCTCTCAAGCTGTCTTCTGAAACCCCCACATATGCAATTATGATAAAAGTGGTCAAAATATGCTTTTCTTATGTGTGTTTTGCATGCATGTGTTTTTGAGCACCATGCAGGTTCCTGGTGACTGTACAGGCCAAACTGCCAAGAAAAGCAGCTGTCAGAAGCTCAGACAAACTAGATTGAAGATATGGAGTCAGTGAACTGTTGTACAGACAGACAGACACATGGGAAATTCATCAGCAGACCAAAGCTAATTTCTCAATTTATCTTATTTTTTTCTGAATTCCTACTCTGTTATTTTCTATTTTGTTCTTTTACCCAGTTGTTTTCTTTTCTATTTTTATGTTATTGTCATTGTACTTTTTTATTTTTCTCTTATCCATTTAATACTCTCAAAGATCCCTATGCAAGAAAAAGATTACTTCATAATTGCAAGTTACAGATTGTTTAAAAAGAAATTAAAAATTTTACATTTTTCTTAGAAGCCCACTTGTAGTTAAAATGTTTCTTTGTATTAATTTTTCCACCATAACATCCCCACTCTAAAGCAATTATGCTTTTACAAATAATCAGAAATATTTCAAACAATCCAAGTATATTCCAGCTAGTTTCTGAGGTACTGGCAGGTAGATGTTTGTGGCTTCATTTTTGCAGATTTCTGTAAAGCTTTCATCAATTGGTCTTAGTAGCAATTTATTTTCATTACACACAAAAAATCACTTCATTTTGTTTCAGAATTTTGCATTTTATTTATTTGCCTTTTATTTTTTTCTCTTTTTTATTATGAATAAAGTCACATTTTCTATCCATGCATATCCTTATTCAAAGTCCCTTCCCCCTAACACCAGCTCCAGGCACTATCTTTTCTCCACACCTCCCCATCTCCTCGCCAGCAAGGGCAGGAGGTCACTAGGTCCTTATATTGCTCAGTTCACCATCCACACCTGGCAGATCCAGAGTTCTCATCCCAATATCAAGATGTGTTAGGTGTTCCTCTATAGGTTTGGGATCCAAGATGTCAGTTAAAAGTGTTTCAGATCCCTAGTTGTTCAGTGGTTGTGACTTGCAGCTTGGACAGGCTTTGCTTTTACCTTTTTTTTTAGAGTGAGTATATCCTTTGCTTATCTTTCTGGGTTTGAGATGTTAAAGACTAGGCTCACAAACAAAAATATAAAAAAATTTGTATTTTCAAAGTTTATACTGGAGACAGTGATTAATTCTCTAAGCTAAGTGACCAAATAACTCAAGTCTGACCTTATGTATAAGGACATAATATTTTTCTTAATCATCAGACTATTCTCCCTCTTCCTGGCAGAATTGATAGGTCTATAATTTATGAAACTTAAATATTATTATATTAAATAATATTATGTTGTATCTTCTACAATCTTCATATGTAACAAATGAAAAAGGAACTATTAGCCTGTTTTGCATTTTTAAACCTCTTATTGGAACAATTTGCAGAAAATCTATGGCATTTATTATCTTTACTATCTTTACTATCTGTAAAAGGCATCTGTTTCTTTAGGCTGACTCTGGAAATGTAATCAAATCCTAGATTCAAACAAGAATCATTGATGTTATAAAGATCTTCTTTATTGTGATGTTCAAGTAAATTCCACAGGGAAAGTGGGGTTTTCCCATAAAGTAGTCACATTTTATTAGTTACAGTCAAATTCTATAAAATAATAATCCCACCATGACAAACACAGCAGGCATATTGCAGCAGCAAACAGAAGGAAGCAAAGCAGAAGGTAGGTGAACTCTGATAACAATTCCTCTGTGCCTTTGATATCTGGTGGTTTATAACCCATGAGATCATTTGTGACTGCAGCTCCCCAGACATGGCAAAGAACACAGAAGAATGTTATGGATACCTATGAACTGGAGTTACAGACACTTATGAGTGATCATGTGGGGGCTTGGAATTCAACCTTAAGTGTATTCAAGAGCTGCAAGTGCTTTAAAGATGTTTCATGTGCCCAGGTACTTGTAATAAAATGTTTTTAAAAGAAAGAGCGTTATTCTTCTATATAAACAAAACAATATTGAGAATAATATAAAATAGTGGTGAGAGGTCATCATAAAAACTTTTGAATTAATTTGTTTTTTCTAATAAACATGCTCTAATTATTTCAATGAAACAATCCTTTATGTATAGATATAATATGAATAAGGAAAAAAGGCTTTGCATTGTGCTTATATTCACTGCAGTGCTGAAAAATTGATCAAAATATTTTGGTAATGAGCTCTAAGAGTGAAAATGGTCTTCAATAAATTCTGAAATGTTCTGGTCAAGTTTGGGCACCTAGACATGACTCAGTTGAGCTATTAAGATAAACCATATGTGTATTTGCACCCTACTCTGCTCAGGCAGTGGTGATTTGCATGTATTCACTCATAGCTTCTTAATAGCCTTGTCACACGCTGTCAAAGATTCAGTCAATACAAATCACAGAACAGACATGAAGGTTCCTTCTCAGCTTCTCATTTTCCTGCTGTTCTGGATACCAGGTAAGAAGGAAAACTATAGTAATTTGTTTTTCCCTTTGTAATCAATGTGAACTGGAACTTTAGAGAACTCATTTCTATCATGACTAATGATGTATAATGATTGTATGTTTCTCATCACAGGTGTGCTTTGTGACATCCAGATGACCCAATCTCCATCCTCGTCTGCATCTCTTGGAGGCAGTGTCACCATCACTTGAAGAGCAAGTGAAAGTGTTAGTAATTGGTTAGCCTGGTATCAGCAGAAACCAGGCAACTCCCCTAATCTCTTCATATACCGTGCAGTCAATTTGCAATCGGGAATTCCTTCAAGTTTCAGTGGCAGTGGATATGGGACAGATTTTACTCTTACCATTAGCAAACTGCAACCTGACGGTGTTGCTACTTATTACTGTCAACAGTAACAGAGTGCTCCTACCACAGTGATACAAGTCATGACATAAACTACTGAAGGATGTAGCAGGCACCAGATGACTCTCTTACTGTTTTTATCTGTGAATATATTTTTGCAAAGCAAGTCAGATTGAGAAAGTCACAGTGAAAATATGGTATAGCTGTCTAGACTGCTTCCATTGCCCCAAGTGTCTTTTTTTCTCTTAGTCCTAGAAGCACAGTTTTTAAAGATATTCTCATAATGTGTTTAAGATTAATGTGTTGGGCTTAACATAGCAAAATATAAAGCTCTATAGAGATTTGTAAGATCTATTTTCTCATACAGAATTGCAATAGGCTCAGGATGGCTAGTCAGGTGCCTAGTTTGTGTCTGAAATATCCCCTAAGCCTCAAATGTTGAGCTATTTCATCTAGTTTTTCACAGTATTTTAGGGTGATTGGAAAACTTTTATGTTAATACTAGATAGAAGAATCATTTCAAGAAAATCAAATTTTATGAGAATATTGTCTATAGCCACTTGTACTCCTATAATCTTCTTTAATCATGCTACACTCATTTAGACACCCTAATATGTCTTTCTTCACATTATAAACTGTAATTCCTGAAAATACAGACCCAAATAAATATGTTATTCCTCAAATTTTACGTATCTGATATTTTTATATTAGGCAGAAAGAACTAATGAAATATTTGTGTTATTTCAAAGAAAGTGTTGCTAAAAATAGAGATTTTTCTTTCTGTTGCTTCTTCAGGGTACAGCTTTTCCAAGGCAGAGTTTAGAGTGTCTGCTCTCCTAGAGAACACTTGAAAACACTCAATAAGGAATACAATCAAGAGAAAATAACAACTACAAAGAAAAATAAATTGGCAATT